>PITA01015205.1:0-50924 GCA_004023965.1 Spilogale gracilis
AGCATGCCAGCCCAAGTGCTTGTATTTTCTTCTGTGAGCAAATGTTTGAACTTTATGGTGAAAATCAGTAGGTTTGTGTAAAAGTTACTGTGTGAGCATGTTCCAGATTCTAAGAACACGCATGTGTAAGTGGAAGTGTAAGTAAGCGCATGAAGAAGCATCTGAGTGTATATATTTGAGTCCCTGTGTCAGTGAACTTTGGTGAGTGAGAGCATGTTCGCTTGCCAATGGATATGTGAAACGTCTTCTTTTTAGTGACAATAATTTGCATGAGTAAGTGAATGCATTTGTGTAACAGTAATGAATCTGTGTTGTGTAGGAGTTACTTTGTAACTGAGGAGCGTGAAAAATAAAATTAGGACCGTTATGCCTTATATCTCTAATAGCCACCTGGATTCTGTACACTCACTTGCTAGACCCTAAAAAGGGGAAAAAACCACTAGCAGCCCTCCTATGGCCACCCTGAAATCACAAGGCCTCTCTCTCTCCATGCCCTCTGGGAACGAGAGATTATAGCCATTAGGCTCCAGGAATATGGCCATTTGGCTCCAGGAATGTGGCTAATGGCTCCGGGAATGTGTCTAGGTAACCACACCTGGAGCCCCCTACCCGACCAGTTGACCCCAGGAATGTGGCTACTTTGAAAGACTCACCCTTCCCCCTTTCATGCTGAGTGTCCCTCTGTGGTTTCGGTTAATAAGCACGGGAACCAATCAGATCATGCTGGTGTTCATATTTGAATGTTAGCCAATAAGAGTCCAAGTACCGCGAAAAGTCCTGAATTTGTTTGTGCCTATCTATAAAAAGCTGTAAAATCTGCTGCACTGGGCCTCTTAGCGTCACCGGTAACGAGTGCGCGGAGGTCCGGGTTCGAACTCGCAATAAACGACCCTTGCCCTTTGGCTTTGACTCTGGACTCTGGTGGTCGTCTTTGGGGGGGTCTCCGAATTTGGGGCATTTCAGTAACCATGATTGTGTATGTAAGTGGGTGATAATGCTGTGACTGAATATGGTGTAGGCATGTTTGCTTGGGTAAATGTGTATACATGGGAGTGTTAATGTATGTATGTCTCTGAGAATTATTAAATTTGTCAATATGGGTGTTTTAGTGAGTAAATTGTGTTACTGTGGGTGAACATATGAATGTGTACATACATATGAGCATATTTATAAATGAGAGTGAATAAATGAACTAGACATGACTGGGTGGCAATGTGACAATTTTTGAATGTTGAAGTAAATGCGTGTGTTACTTTGTATGTATACATCTGTGAGCATGTGCGTGAATGATAGCATGTTCATGTGAGTAAAGGTGTATCATGTTCATTTGCTGGTGCTTATTAATGTATAAATGTATTATTTGAGTGACTGGTGACTGTTTGCGTGTGTATTTGAGTGTATCTGTATGAATGAATGTTTAAAATTCTTGGTAAGAGTGAGCATCTCTGTATGTGTGCGTCTATGTGAGAATGTTTCTGTTTGAGATTTTGTTGATGTGGTGGTGAAAATCCATGGATGAGCAGGAATATCTGAGTGTATGTATTTGTGTCCCTATGTCAGTAAGTTTGTATGTTCATATGACTGCATTTGTTGAACATATTTTGGTGAAAGAATAAATATGTCAATATGTTCATGTCCATATATCTATGTCTGTGTATAAGAGTGAATTTAGGAGCATATTTGAGAGAGAGTGGACATGTGTTTTGTTAGTGACTAAATATGTCAGCATATGTATGTATGTATGTGAACATTTGTTTGTGTCACAATGTGTGTGTCAGTCAGTGGGGGCAGATAGTGTTTTATTGTATAAATATGTGTGTTTAAAGTGAGTATCTGTGTGTGACCATAAGGCCTTCTGTAAGTATATGCATGCATGTTATCATGTTCATGTGTAATGAGTGTGTACATTTGTGTGATTTTGTTAATAGGGTAATGTGTTTGAGTAAGGTAATCTAGAATCTGTCTGTAAACAAATGTACTTTTATGTATTGAGTTAATCTGTGAACTTCTTGGACAGTATGATCATCTTCATATGCAAGTGAATATATAAGCATGTTCCTGTTTGTGGCAATGATTTTATAATCCTGTTCATGTGCATGGTGTATGTATGATATTGTTCATGAGAGTGAGGGCAGAACAAGTTTATTTCATTGGTTGTTTTATATTGAATGTGTGAGTGTGCAGTAGAAATGTATGTGTACGTGTGGGAGTAATTTGGTCACTGTGTATTTTGAGTGAGTGAATTTTAAGTGCACTCATGTGAGCAAAGGTGTGTGGTTGTGAGCATGACCCTTCAGGAAAATGAATATGTGAATCTATACATGTGAGAGTGTGTCAGTGTGACAATACTTGTGTTGAAGTAAATGTTTGTGTGTTCAAGCACATACCTAAAATTTGTAAGCATTTGCATGTGTCAGTATGTTCACATAGGGAAGTAAATGTTTACTGGGTTCATCTGTATGAGCTTAACTTGTGAGAATTCTTGTGTGAATGTAGCATAACCATATGAGTGGGAGTGCTCATGAGCTTATTTATATGTGAGTGAATGACTGAGCCTCATGGAAGATGTGAGCATGTCTGTATGTGAGTGTGTATGTGAATCAATTCTTTATATTGAGGTTAGTGCACATGTGTAAATGAAGGGGTGTACAGGAGCATCTGAGTGTATGTATTTGTTTCCCTGTATGAGTACATTTATAAGCATGCTCCTGTGACTGACTAAAATGTTTAAGCAAGTTTGTGTAAAGGAGTGAATATGTCAGTGTCCGTGTGAGTGTATCCTTGTTGGAGATGGTCATCAAGAGGACATGACTGCTGGTTGACCTATAAGCTAGACCTGGGCAATCAGAAGCCCCTTACTTTCTCTCCTGTCCTTGGAATTTACATGCTGCCCACTGTTCTCGCACTAGGAACCATTTCAAGGATGTAACCTAGTGAGAGTAATGTGTTGTTGAGATCATTTAGACTGGATACGTAACTGAACCCCATTTAAGGCCTCCATATAAACTTTTAAGATTCTGGTGGATGGGTGCAGAGATGTACTCCTCTTGCAGCCACCCAAAACAAGACTCAAATATAAGTTTCCTTGCTTATTAAACCTGCCACCTATCAATCTGGAGTGGTTGGCTGCTTTCTTTCATTTTTCCTTGCTCTCCAGATCCGGGAGCCAGTTTCAAATTTCACCCAAGGAACTCCCAAGCTTACAAACCAGTAACTGTGAGCCAGACAGAAGACCAAAGAAATGGGTTTTGGGAAAAAGGCATTCACGGGGAAAATGCTGGGTTGGTCTTCCACCTGTATGTGGACAGGTGTGGCCAGTTTGTTAGAGGCTCACAGGTCATGTGTGAGTATGGGGATGCCCTGAAATGGCCAGCTGGTCTAATGCACTTGTGTTAAGTAACTACTCATAGTGCATTATGGCAAAAGCAGGAGAAACAAATGTCTGGTACAGTGGGCTGGCCTCTACTGTGGACAGCTTGGCTGGCCACCGAAGCCCAAATAAAGGCTAAAGCTCAAGTTAGAAAGTTGGAAAAAGAGCCAACTTTAGGGAAGGATATGTGGGGGTCCGTGACTCTGCTAGTTTTGGGGATGGTAGAAAGGTGGGAAAGCAGGATAAGTTCAAGACCTCAGAATGCCGTTTGATCAAACTAGGAGGGTGCAAAATGACCTGGATTAAGGTCTCAGCACTGTGACAAAGAGGTGGAACTTCTGGAAAGGTGAGGAGAATAAGAGAATACTGTAGTGATGATTGACAATGAGGGACAAAGCACTCTATGTTGTCTAACCCCTAAAACAAAGAGAAATTTTAAATAGTAATTATCCTAGACTTCCAATAATAGAGAAATATACGTCAAATCTCCGAGGACAAGAACTTGCATTCTTTTTTTTTATTTGACAGAGAGAAACACAGCTAGAGAGGGAACACAAGCAGGGGGAGTGAGAGACGGAGAAGTAGGCTTCCCGCCCAGCAGGGAGCGTGATGCGGGGCTTGATCCAGGGACTCTGGGATCGTGACCTGAGCCAAAGGCAGATGCTTAAGGACTGAACCACCCAGGTGCCCCCCCAAATTTGCATTCTTTATATGATCCTGCAGTTGTAAATTTTACCATGCCTTTGAAATGTAAACATCCTAAGAAATGTCCAAAACACGGCCCTCAATTGTCTGAGACTGAAGAAAAAAAGGGAAAAAGAGGCTTTTTAAAATCCGGATCATTACAGAATCTCCCTTGCCCAAAATCTAGATCACAGCCCCCATAAGATTACTCAAGGGCAAATACAAACCTTAAAGTCTCCTCAAATATTAGTAAAAAGCTTTAGTCACATGAGCGGGTAACCTTAACTTGTTCCATCTCCAGAGACACAGTTTGGATTCAGCTGTTATTTATAAAATAGTACATTTTGTATTACACCTGATTCGTAGCTAAAGTTTTGGAACAAAATTTATGGGGTCTCCGTATCTGTCTGTATGTTTATGTATGTCACAGAAATAACCAAATCCCCCTGCCAATTGCATCATAGTGAACTCTCATCAAATCTTTAATATGGTCATGCTGAAATGTTGTCATTTACAGATAATTGTTTTACTCTGATGCTTTTGCAAAAGCAGTCCTACAAAAGCACTTCATCTTCAAAGAGATTCATGAAAAGACTCTGATTAATATAGGTTTGTGGTAATTAAGATCATACCACTGAACTGAATAAGAATTTACAGAACTCTAATGGAAAAACACGAATTCATAAAACTGCTAACAAGAGATTGATAGAAATGAATTACATAAACTGAATGAATTGATGAGGAAGATTATAATTTTTATGACTTTTTGTCTGAAACATTGGTTATGTTTTGTTTTTCCAGATTTAAGAAAAACTTTTCTCTCTTAAGCTATCAAAACTTTGCTGACATATACCTTCATAAACAAAGATGAAACATTGATCTATTTCCCCTACATGACCCTTCAGAATTTAGAAACTCTTAGTATTCTTACTTTCATGGCAATATATTTATTTGCATAAGTTCACCAAGAATCTATTCTTGTAACTGGACACACTTAGAAACATTGGTTATATTACCAAGGCTTTGACTGGAATGTTATATTTGAGAATGTCAGATATGACCAGACAGTTTTAATGAACAGCACCCTGTGGTAAGAACCTCCCTTCCTATCAAGGGGTATTTGAGAATATATTCCATCAACCCACGTCTGCCATGATTCAAACTTTCACTTTGACTAAATGACATACCTATTTGCATGAGAGGAGCACCCTGTTCACCAGCCCACTGTCTCTAGGGACATGAATGCTACTAGGCCCTATAGAATATGTAAATCTACCAATGGCCCCCACTCCATTCTTGTGGCAGCCCCTGAGGCCTATAGAGATAGAATGAGGAAAGTTCCCACTGATAGCTGACATACAGAGGGGTCTAGTCTGGAGTCAAGGCAAGCCATCCTCACAGCCTACAGTTACTATCCGGCCCAACACTGACACCCTCTGGATGTAAACAGGGATGAACCACAGCCAGGGAAATGAATTGAGAGCAGTTTAACCTGCGATTTCTCCTGAGTCCTGGCAATTAACTATTTACACTGACAGCTGGGCTGTTCTATAGTGATTAGCCCTATGGCTTGATCAATGGGAAAACCAAGGGAGTAGATGACCCTGAATAGGCCCTTGTGGGGTCAGGATATGTGGGAAGACACTTGGATTTGCCTGCAAGAACCTGAGGCAGTCCTCACTGTTACCCACACCCCAAATCATAAGGTGTTGACAGCCCCTGGCAATCGGGAATCTGATGTATAAGCCTGGGTATGAGCTCTAGCAACCTATCCTTCAGTAGACACAGTAGATTGGGTACATAGAAAGAGCGGCCACCACAATGCCCAAGTGAGATGGTGCATTGCCAAGGATGCTAGACTGCCTTTCAAATACAGTGACTTGGTTAATGCAGTACCAGCATGTCCTGTGTGTTCTCAACAATGCCCAGGCAACTGCCAAAGGCATCTGGGCCCATCCATTACAGTTCCTAACCAGTGAGGGATAGGCAAATTGATTATATTGGCCTTCCCCTTCTGAGTGAAGTTTCTAAATATGCTTTAGTTTGTGTGGACAATGAATCTGGTCTAACCTAAGGTTTCCCCTACAGCCATGCAAGTCAGGATATCACCATTAGAGGATTGGAAAAGCTGAGTACCAAATATGGATGCCCGCATTGAGTAAACAATGATGGGGGTCACATTTCAAAGGTCATGATATTCAGGACTTGACAAAAGAACATGACACTGAATGGAGATTCCATCTCCCCTCTAACCTGAAAGCAGCAGGGTTGACAGAAAGGAAAAATGAAATATTAAAGCAGTAGATTAAATTACTAACAAGTAAAACCACCTTGACTGGGAGGACTAAAGTACTATTCTCGGCCTTCATACATCTGAATGATCAACCAGTAGGGCTGATTGCCCCATATACCAGACTGGAGACTCTTACCAAGATACCCAATACCAGAAAGGTATGCAAGTTGCAGAAAACAGCTATTGCCTCCAAATTTCACCGTGGATCGACATGCAATGTTGCTGACAATACCAAGAGCCATCACGCCTAGGGAAGATATTATCTACTGGAATTTGCAATGCAGTGTCTCACTGAAATAAATGATTTATTTTACAATCCTGGGTGAGAAGGAACTACTCAATCTCCACTGGGACCCTATTATTTGCTGCAAGCCAGACCTGTATACTATACCTGCAATGGAACACACACCATTAAAAGAGGGGAAAAGGTAGGGGTCCTGGTGTGACATATCCTGCCCCTAGTCGATCTCCTCATGCCTGACAGTGCTGCCTCCCGGGGCCAGCATGTGTTGTACGCACGTATGGTATATACAATCAGGTAAAATTCCCAAGGCTATGGTCACATTACCATCTAAGGTTCAGTCTGTCCACAAATGTAATTCTTATAGAAGGGGAAGACCTTCCCACACAAGTTTCTACTGAATATCTGTCTTTTCAGCCTTAGACTTCTGTTGCTCTGGTATCCAGGCCCAGGGTGGGCTGCGATGGAAAGACCTTTCTGCAGTAGGCCCATTCATGTGTGCAGCAAAGGAATCAATCCAAATGCTGGGTATGTAGGCAGTTACCATTCTGTAGTTCCTTAGATATTACTATGGCCTCACAAGGAGAAACATGTATCATTACCCAAAGAGAATGTTTTATGTTCAGGCTCAATGAGTCTGCTAACATATCATCCTTATTAAATCACATGAGGCCACAAGTGAATGCCTTGAGTAATCCAACCCCCAGCCCAGGGGACTTAAATCAGTGATTTGGATTGTGGGGCTCTTGGTGGGAAAAACTGTTATTTATTGGGAATCATCATCTTAATCTGTCTTTTCTCTTGCATGTGCTTATATTATTGCTGTGGCATATTCCTCCAGTGAGGCCAGATAGCCATCCAATGAGCTACCTCCGGACTAAGAAAACCACTGGCTGACCCCTTGGGGCACAATGTGAAAGAAGGGTGTGTATAAGATCATAAGAGCCAGTCATGAAGGACAGAGTGTTCAAGGAGATCATCAAGAGGAGATATGACTGAGCTGGACCTGGGCAATCAGAAGCTCCTTATCCCCTCCCCTGTCCTTGGAATGTACACGCTGCCTACTCTTACCCACTAGGAGCCATTTTAAGGATGCAGCTTTGAGAGTAATATGTTGCTGAGACCATCTGGCCTGCATATATGACTGAACACCGTTAAGGGCTCCATACAAACTTTTTTTTAAAGATTTTATTTATTTATTTGACAGAGAGATCACAAGTAGGCAGAGAGGCAGGCGGGGGGGGGGAGCAGGCTCCCCACGGAGCAGAGAGCCCGATACGGGCCTCGATCCCAGGACCCTGAGATCATGACCTGAGCAGAAGGCAGAGGCTTTAACCCACTGAGCCACCCAGGTGCCCTCCATACAAACTTTTAAGATTCTGGCAGGCAGATGTCGAGGTCTACTCATCTGGTGGCCACCCAAGACAAGCCTTGCATGTAAGTTCCCTTGCTTATTAAAATTGTCACCTACCAACCTGGGGTGGTCTGCCTCTCCCTTGGTCTCTCTCTGTCCCCCACCTCCCGTGTATAGAGGCTGGTTTCAAATTTCACCCATAGACCTCCTGAGGCTGCAAGCCAATTGTCTGAGTGTGTGTAGCTATGCAAATGAAATGCTTATCATGCTTGTGTGAGTCAGTGAATGAGCTTCTTTTATGAGTGCATGTTTGAGCATTTGTATACATGTGAGCATAAGTGTGACAGTGTGTGTATGAACTTAGTCAAAGGTGAGAGTGTTCTCTTGTGTGTGAATTTGCGTTTAAGTGATTATTATGTGTGCTTGTTTGTATGAGTGAGTTCATGAGTGTAAACACAGATATTAGCATGTTTGTGTGTACTAAGTGTATCCGTGGATTAGGGGGTATGATCTTATTAATGTATGACTATATTTGTGTAAAAGCATGCATGTATGAGTATATGTGGTCAGTGAATATAAGTGTATTTCTCTGTTTGAATTTGTGAATTTCCTGTTAAGTGTGACTACAATCAAGTGCAAGTGAATATATGAAAATATTCCTCCTTGTGTCAGTGATAATTCACATATATAAGTGAGTGTGTGTGTGTGTGTGTGTGTGTGTGTGTGTGTATAAAGCTCCTGAGTGTGTCTGGTAGGTGAGTGAGTGTGTGACAATGTTCATTCAAAAGAGTGAGGTGTGAGTATATTTGTGTGAATGAATGTGTGCATATATATGAGCAGGAATGTTTGAGAGAGTAAATATATGCACTTGAACATATGAGAGTAGGTTAGTGTCATCTTTGAGTGTTGAGGTATGCATCTGTGAGTGTTCAAGTGTGAGTGGTAATGTACATAGATACTAGCATGTTTATGTAAGTGTCACTGCTGTAAAGTATTTAATGTAAGTATATTTGTATGAGGAAAATGTTAGCATCTGAACATAAGTACACATGAGTGTATTTTCTTCTGTGAGCGAATGTTTGTGCTTTGTGGTGGATATGAGCATGTTTGTGTCTCCATAAGCATGTTCCTGGTTATGAGCATGTTAATGTGTACATGTAAGTGCCTGTGTGACTGATAGCAACTGAGTTTATATGTGTGTGTCCCTGTGTGAATTTGTGAGTATGCTCATGTGACTGAATGTTTGAATATTTTTGTATGGAGTGTATTTATTAGTGCGTATAAGAAAGTATGATATGTTTACATATTTGAGTATATTTGTGTGTTCGTGTGAGTGAAGGTGTGAGTATATTTGTGTGAATGAGTGAATGTTAGGAGCATGTAGGTATGAATGTAAAGGGGTGTATATACATGTGTGAGTAATTCACTAGTATGTTCTTTTGCATAAACACATTAATATGAATGAGTGAATGTGTGAGCACGTGCATATATGTGACCATGTACATTTGTGAGAGTTAATTTGTGAAATTCTTCATGTTTTAGAGTGTTACATAAAAATATCTGACTGCTGAAACGAATGTTTGGGTGTGTTCACGTGTTCAGAATTTGGGAGCAAGGGCATTAATGTTAGCATGTTTATGTTAATGAGTGAATATTAATTACATATGTTTTTGTGAGCTTAATATGTAAGTGCACTGTACATGTAATGTGAATGTGTAAGTTAATCTGTGTGAGTGAATGTTTAAGTTCATGGTGAGTGTGGTGTGCTTGTGTGAGTGAATATGTACACATATTTCCATTTGTGTGTTAATTTGCCTGTGTAAGTGAATGGTGGGTGTGAGTACAGAGTGTATATGACTGTGTCTTTGTAAATACGAGTTTACGAGACTGCACGTGTTAAGTCACTGAATGTGTGAGTGTATTCTTGTTTTTGAGTGTGGGTAATGTGTATAAGTAGGGGAATGTGTTCATGTTAGATATATGAGTGTGTCTTCTATATGAATGAATCTGTGAACATGCATGATGCTGGTAGTATGTGTATGTGTGCCTACATGTGTACAAAAATTGAGCATGTCTGTGCTAGTGAATATGTGAATGTGTCTGTGCATGAGCATTAATTTCTGTTTTAGTGAAATTGTGAATATACTCGTGGGTGAGAACAGGTGTATATGAGTGAACATGAGGAGGTTTGTATATCTGAATATGTAAGTATGATTGTAAGACTAGACATGATTTGTATAAATATTCACATGTAAGAATGTCTATATATGCAAATGATTTTGTAAATGCTTGTGTGTATGATTGAATGTGCTAACATGTGTTTGCAAACATGTTAAGATAAGGATGCCAAGTGTGTGATTGAATGCATAAGCATGTCCCTGTTTGTGAGTGGTTTATATGCATGTGAGAGAGAAAATGTGATTAAATGAATATAAGCACATATGAGTGTGTCCTGTGTGGGAATGAACTGTGGGCATGTTCATGTGACTCAATGAACGTGTGAGTATGTGGATGTATGTTTATGTGTTAGTAAACTTCTAAGTACGCTGTGAGTGAATGTGGATTCATCTTCAAGCTTGCTAATGTGTGTATTCATGTGAGTAACTGTGTGAGCATTTGTGAAGTATGAGCATATTAATGATGTGTAAGTGAACATATGAGCATGCTCCTATAATCATGTGATTTTGTTTAAGTCAAAGTGTGAGTATGTATATGTGAGTATAAATAAGTCTGTCTGATATGTGAGTTATTTTGTGAGCATGTTTATGTGAGTGAACGAGCATGTCTGTGTGACTGGGAGGGTGCATGAAATTATGTGTGTGTGACTATGTGAGTTAATATGTCACTATGTTCTTGAGTAATCTGTTAGCATGTTTTATTAGTAACTGAATGTGAGTATGTACATGTCTATTATCTATATGTGCTTGAGTAACTTCATAAGTTTATTTGTGTGTTTGAGCACAAATATATATGACTGAATAATAACCACGTTTTTATAGTTAGTGTCTTTATATGCACCTGTGACTGGGTGTGCGGATATGTACAAGTGATTATCTGTGAGTGTCTATGTATGTGAGTGAGTTTTTTTGAAGCAGACTTCATGGGCATGGAACCCAATATGCGGCTTGAGCTCAAGACTCTGAGATCCAGACCTGAGCTCATATCAGGAGTTGGATGCTTAACCAGCTGAGCCACCCAGGCACCCCATGTGAGTGAATTTTTAAGCAGGTTTGTAAGTGAATATGTGTCTGGGAACATAAATTCAAGAATGCACATACACATGAATAAATGTATCAGCATTGATACATATGAGTGAATATTTGAGTAACTTTGTGTACATAAGCATATTTGAGTGAGTGAATGTATTTCATGTGTGTAAACACGTCGATTTGAGTATATTTGTTTGAGTGAATGATGGAACATGTGCATGAGAGTGGTAAGTGTACCCACCAGTGTGAATAAACCTCTGAACATGATCATGTCAGTGAATAAATGTGTGGGTGCACGTATGCAGGCATGCCCATGATGATATTGATGTGTGAACCTGTTTACAAGTGTCAGTGTGAGTATATTTGTGTGGTTAAGTAAATGCTTGTACCTGTTCCTGTGTATGAATAAATTTGTGAATCTGTACATAGATGTAAGCATGTTCATTTGTGTTACTGTATAAGCATTTGTGTGTTAATGTATAAGCATTCTCATTTGCATGAGACTGTTAATGTGAGTATGAATGTACATGTGAGCATGTACTTGAGAGTGTATGTTCCTGTGTACATATGAATGTGTGAGCTTTGTGAGGAGTGTGAAAATGTTTACTTGCAAGTGAATGGGTGAATATTCCTGTTTGTGAGTGTGCTAATTTGCATCTGTTCACACATGAAGGATCTTCACATGTGTGTATGTGAGCATACATTCATGTATCTTTATATTGGAATAAATTTGTGAACATGTTTGTGTGCATGACCATACGTTTGGGCATTTTTGTGTATGTGAGTGAATGTGCAAGTATGTTTGTCTATGTGAGCTTCTTAATGGAAAAATACATTCCTATGAATAAATGTGTGAATGTGTGCTTGGAATTATGTTCATTTGCAAGTGAATGTGTGAACATGCCTGTGTTTGAGTGTTTATTGCACATGTGAGGGAATGTATGTGTACATGTGACATATATTAATATGTCTTGTTTATGAGTGATATTGCAATCACGTTCAATTGACTTAATGTGTGAGCCAGTTGGGGTGAATAAATATGTAAACATATAATTTTATGTGTCATTGAGTATGCAGTTGTGTATAAGTATGTTTATATCTGTGAGTGAATATATGAGCAATTTCCTCTATGAGAGTGTTAATATGTGAGTATATTTTATCATGTGAATGATTTTGTGTGCAAGTGAATGTGTCTAATATGTGAGAATAATCATTTCCATGAGTAAATGTGTAAGCATGTTCATGTGAGGAAGCAGGTTCTCTAATGAGTCAATACATGAGTATGATTTTTTTAAATGTCTATTCACATCTTTTATTCATTTTTGGAATCTTTTTTTTCCACACCCAACATAGGGCCTGAATTCATGACCCTGAGATCAAGAGTTGCATATTTTACCAACTGAGCCAGCCAAGCACCCTAATATATATGATTTAAAATGATCAAGTTCTAAGGGGCGAGTATGTTAATGAACATCAACATGTGAGTATATGTGAGTATGTCCATGTGTATGAGTAAATCTGTATGATGTTAATAGTGAATAAATGTACAAGCATGTCCCTAATTGAGGATGTTATCATGTGGATGAATACATGAGCATATTCAAGTGTATGAGGAATGGAGGGTATTTGTGTGTGAGTACATGTGTATAGATGTTCATGTATGATTGAATGGGTGATTGTGAATTTGAGTAGTAATTTGTATGTGAGTGAATATGTATTTTTCTGTTCGTGAGGTTAATATGTACATATAAGTGAATATATGGGTGTCTGCATTTAAGCAAATACCAGTGTGCCAGTGAATTTGTGAACAAGCTCATGTGATTGAGTGAATGTGTGAGCACATGGGTTTGAGTTTTTGCTTTATGAGTATGCTGTTTGTGAATAAAATTGTGATCATGTTCATGAATGAATAAATTTACATGTGAGTTTACAAATGTGTGTGTGAATATGTGTACCTTATAAGCATGTTTGAGTCAATTTGTGGGCATCTTTCTGTATGTGAGCATATATGCGTATCAATGGATGGAGAATATATTTATACATGAGAGCATGTTATTTTGCAAGTTTTACTAGGGCTATATTTATATGCAAATAATTTGAGGGTGTCTGTGTGTTTGAATGAATTTATAAGCATGTTTGTGTGAGTAAATGGATGAGTATGTGCGTGTGTGACCATGCTTAGGTACAGTCATATGTATGAGAGAATATGTGAGTGCACTGCTGTATGTGAGAGAATACATGAATAACTATATATAGGATATTTAGCCAGTGAGTAATTAAGCACTATTATATGTGTGAACATTCAAGTTTGAGTATATACATGTCTCCATGAATTTGTGAGCATGAGTGTGAATATATGTGCTTATGAATGTGGGCAGGTGGTGTGAGTCAGTGAATATCTCAACATCTGCCTGTGTGTGAACATGCATGCCAATCCATAGGAGTTTGTTAATGTGAGTGTATTTGTGTAGCTTAATTTGTGTGTTCATGTTTATGAATGATTTTATGATCACGTGCATGGATGTTTGCAAGTTTCTGTGCGTAAGTTCTGTGGGAAGAATATCAGAGAGTGTGCACGTGAGTGTGTATGAGTGAATGTGTGAGCATGTTCTTGTGTGAGAGTGTTAATGTGTATATATATAAGTGTGAGGATGCACATGTGGGCATGTGTGAATGAATGTCAGAGTGAATATATGTATGTGAAACACCTGTGGCATTGGAGAATTTTGTCTAACATGGTTTGCAGGGGGAAGTACTCAGAGGGTTCAGTTGCTAAGTAAAGCTCTGGAATTTGGGGCCAAACCCAAGTACAGGAAACATTCTCCAGAGTCAAACAAGGGGAAGCCATTTGCTTCCCTTAACAGGCCCACCAGGTTTCTTCTACTGCCTTCCGTTCCTATAAGGTTGATTTTGTGGGGCTTGGTGCAATTGTAGGTGATGTTAATAGATGAACATAATGATACAAATAAGCTTGCATTCTATCCACCTTGCATTCAGCACTTGGGTCAGATAAAATGGTATGGACTCAGCCCACCAGTGTCATACTTGTGTGAGATGAGCCTCTAGATACTGTTGTTGGATATGGATGGTTAGGGGTCTAGGTTTATCCTGATAAATAAGGTTTATGGTGCAGCTTGGCCAGAGAGAGGTGTATGCTATGTGTACTAAAATCAGATTGACATAATTATGCTCAGAATGTGGCTCAATTTGCCATCTTTATGTATTGCTGTGACTAAGGTAATATGCAGGTTTGTTCTGATGAGCAACTGTACGTTCCTCCTTGTTCAGATTGCTGTAATTGTTGCTTGAGGTTCCTGCCAACTACCAATAACAATTAGCACCGGTGTGTTCCCATGGGTACCAAATGAGCTTAGCAGGTGCTCTTGGCAGTTTGGAAGAAGTCATTAATTTAGGAATGCACTAAATTGGATCCTGAACTGTGGCGTATGCACATACAGAATCCTCACAGGTGGGCCAAATTATTTCAAAATAGACATCCACTGTGTTGTATAGCTGGCCCAGTTCTGTCCCTGTTTGTCAGAATGTTGCTGTGTTTCAGTGGCAGACTACCACCTACTCCACTGTTTCCATTCTAGTGGAAATTTTTCTTGGACAGCCATTCCTATAGCTTTAACAACCACAGAAGTGGCCTCCTGGGAGGCGGTCATGTGACAATACCAATAGCTTTCCTCCCAGGTTAGCTTTGTTGCTGGGCTTCTCTTATTTTTCCCCACAAGGTGTGGTGTGTATGCTTATTTTAAAAGACTGCACACGAGTAACATTGGGTGGCAGTATCCCTTAAATATTTCCCCAAGTCCTTACTAATGATGCTCTCGGTAGGCCTGGCAAATTTTGTAATGGTTGTAAACAGGTAGTTGTCAATTTGGTTGGAGAAACTACTATGTAGAGTGATTAGATTTCTAAAAGGGATCAAATATGTTTTTCAGAAGACCTTTTTTTGCTGTAACAACCTAAAGCTATGATTGTTTACTGCAGGTAGTCAGCCTGTTAATTGCTGAAGAGCCTACTCTCACTGAGTGTAATGCAAATCTTGATGCTGCTATTGTGAGGCTGTTACTGAAGCACTCCCAAGTTGGTTGTAGCCCCTGACGTTTTACGCATGCCTTGTCCCAGGTAATATTATATTGTATGCATTCCCTTCTTTGTATATACTGATTAGCAACCAGGGAGGAAATCCATGGTAAAGTGAACCTGGCCACCTGGTTAGTGCAATTGTTTTCTGCCTCAGTAAGTGGGACTTGTAGTGGAGAGAGCAGAGAGAGAGAGAGATTAGGTCTTGTAATTAATAGGAAAATGGATCAAAAACTGTGAAGGCATATATTTTTGTCAGGCTTTACATATATATACCAAGGGTAAGTTAAATCTATAATTTTATCTCTGTAAACCTACAGTTTGTTGGTATTGGTTTTGGATAACAGCATTTATAATCAAACTATAACAATAACAAGCATCCTAGTTGCATTACTGGCTGCGTATTATCTCTGGGCAGTTCTTATATGAGACTTGATAGGTAGTGGCCCATTGCTCTGTTTGATGGCACTAATTAATAACAGTGGGTCTTAAGAGTAGGCCTCCAGGGTTTAAAATGCATCTATGAGTCATTAGCAGTAAGAGTCCAGCTTAGCCAGAAAGGGTGTTGCTAGTAACAGTAAGTAGAGATAGGAGAAAGAGTGCTAACTCAGTATTGGTGCCTATAGTCATGACAGTATGATTGACTAACCTGAATAGCCAACGGCATGGTTCCTGTTGTCTCCAGTCTGACCTGTGTGGTGTAGCTCCTTGCGGTGTGTCTGTAGCATGTTGTTTCCAGACAAACCCTGTCAAAAGAAGTGTGTAGATTACCAGGGCTTGGGTGAATGGCATACAGCCAACACCAGTAAGGGTAGACACTTCCTAGCTAAGGAAGAAGCACAGTAACAGGGTAGGGCTTAAAGTCAGAGGTCATCTGTGGCTTGCAGTAGGGGACCAGATTGTCTTCTGAGTATTGTTCAAATGATGTTACCTGGTCTGGGAGAGATTTAGTTCCCCCTCGTGGGTTCCACAGTACCTTCAATGGAGCAAAAGATGGGAGTGGCAGATGAAGGCACCTCTCTCTGCAGAAACTGATGGGTGGTTTGCTTGGCTTCTTCTGGATTATGACTGAACACAGGCTGAAGATGGTTCCATAGTCATTGGTCCATGTCAAGTCCCCATTATGATCAAGGAAATGGCTAAGTTTGGGGTTTTGTCTGAGGGAGAGAGGAAAGGTGAAAGTCCCGGATGAACGTTCCTTATCTGTGGATGGCAATACCAGGGCTCCCCTGTCTGTGAAAACTTATAATTGGGTTGTGTCTGGTGCGGGCATACACCATCAGATAGAAATGTCTCTGTTGGTGGTCTCACCACTTGCTGTGATTTTAAATATGGCATAGTTATGTCAAAGAAGCATGGATTTAATATGATTAGGACTATGAGCAGTATCTTTGAACACTTTAGTTTCTTAAGTTTTCTTGAGAACTTCTGACTGTGTAACCTGTGGCAGTCCCAAAGGCTATAAAACCTGTTTTGTTAACCCCTCAATAACTTTAGAAGAGGTTGGTGCCTTGCAGGGGTAAACCAACAGAAGGTCTAGAAGTTTTAGTAAATTAACTTCAGTGGAAAGGTATGTGTTGTTTCCCCCCCCCCCATGGAGCTGTGATACTCTAGTAGGGCTGGGTTTAGCTCAATCCAGTAGATGCTATTTCCATGTTAATAAAGAGGCCTCTGTTGCTGATCCAAATTTACTGGGAGCTTTCTCTATTACCCAGAGCTGTGATGAGAAAACAACTATTTTGATTGCTGTCTGGGCATTTTATAATATAATAACCCTGCTCACACCCAGAGTTGACATTTAAATAAGGACCAGAGTTTAGGGTTCCCACCAAAAGTTTCCACTTTGCTTTTCACAAGGCACCTTTTTAAAATAATCACTTAGAGTTGAACCCACAAAAAGTTAGTGACCTCCATTCCAACCATTTTACAAGGTACTTGCTATTCTGCTACCTTCTGCTTATCTTCACCTGGGATGGAAGACTGCTCTTCCCCTGGTTAGCTGTGCTCCCCACACCACCCTTACATTTCTGGGATCTGTAAGTAATAAATCTTATGACTTGATTTCCTTCTTCCTTCATGCGAGTGTACTGAAACTGTACTGTACTTTCAATCAAAATGACCTTTGGGTTTTCAGTTTCCTGAAGTGGGAGCTCAGATGCTGAAGGAGGGACCTGACAACCCATGTGAGTGGCTTGTGCCTCCTTGTACGGCAGCTCATAATCTGCATATTCTTAATTTAATATACCAGCTTCAGCTCTCCCAACACAACGACATAATAGGAATCTCAGCCCATGCTGGGTGTTCAGGGGGACAGATAGGGTACCTGGGTTATGGAAAAAATAAAAATTATTTTTAAAAAAGAAAATCAGTCCATAAGGTAGTTGGCGCTCTGCTCCAGTAAAGGCTTCAGTTTCAATAAATGTCCAGTACCTTTCCAGTAGTTGCCACTCTAGTGACAAACACATTTGGCCTGAGTCTGAGAGTCACTTACATCAAAAAGTCTCTGGGTAAGGCATTTGTCCATTTTGCCCAGAGGTTCCCAGAAGTGAACTTTAGGGTGGCTAAACCTTCTGATTGTCAGTTCTGTTCTCAGAGCACTAGTGGAAGAGCTGAAGTGATAACCTTCTTTAATTTATCTAGAGCTTGCTCTTAATCAAGTCCCCCCTGAAAAGTGGAAGACTTACGGATAACTTGGGAGATGGGAACCAGCAAATATTTGGCACCAGAATCCAAACATTCTTGCCAAACATTCTTACAAAATGTTGGCCTCCTTCATGAATGCAGGAAGTTGGAGCTCTATGAGCTCCTCTTTTGGTGGACTGGAACTAGTTTACCCTTCTGAGTTACAAATGTAGCTCATAAATTTAACAGACTTGGGGGGGGCTTATACCCGATGGGGGGCAACTGCTCATCCCCTCTCAGTGAGAGGTCTACTCATGGTTGGGAGAGCCTATGAGACAGGCTTCACCAGGTCCAGTGAGGAGAATGTCACTGATAGAATGCCAAAGCTTAGTTCTGGGAGTTGGCGTGTGCAGGGCAGACATTTAAGTCTTGTCTGCAAATTCTGTATGCAACCACAGGGCTATTGATGTATCCCACAGACAACTGGGAAAAGGTATACTGTTGATCTTCAAGGTGAAAGCAAATGATGGATTACTCTCCTATAAAATTTTTTAATGAATAGGACCTGTTAACCCAACCTATGATTCTGGAACACCTACCAATTATTTTGAATGTCATTCATTAAGAAGATGTAGTAGAGTTACTCTAATACAGGAAACAGTCTTGTGGTACTGATTATATAGATAGCCTCCCCTCATTAGTGGTGGCTCTAAGTGCAGGCCACATGGGGGAAGTAAGTCAGATATGACAAGACATAATCCTTCAGTGCTTTGCCTTAGCCAGTACCGTGGCGTATTAACCTAATGCATGGGAAGGGGAAGGTTGAATGCTTCCCATTGGCCAGTGCCCACAAGTAGCATGGAAACCTTAGACTTGTCTCATGAGGTGGTCTCCTCACTGAAGAAGTCCATCCCAATCATAGGAAAAGAGATAGTCTTGAGGGGAACAACCAGGTAAGAAGCATTTTTTAGCAAAACTGGCCAATTTTAATAGTTGAGCAGATAGCTAACCCTTTAATTAATCCTCTCAAGCCAGTCCTCTCCTGATGAGTTCCCTTTCAAGTCTGAGTGCTTCCTGGGATTGGGAGATTTAGGCAACTGTGTCCATCACAGCCAGCCAGTGTTGTTAATGTTTTGGAGCCCAAACTATAGTTAAAGTGGTAAAAAGGCAACTGTCTCCTGGAAGGGACCTGCTCTCACACCATGAGACCCTGATGTGTCACTAGCAGAGATGAGGGTAGGCAAGGAAGGCAGGACTATCTGTAAAGAAGCCTGCCCAGATTGTAATCTAATGCTCATAAATATTGTGATTGTTCCATGGATTTATCAGAGATCATCTAATTTGGGACTCCCATTGTTCCTTAGTGTCCAATACAACCTCTCTTGTTTATGTTAGGCCTACACTTAAGAGGGAGCTGGCTACATAAGAGTTATATTTGGCCCAGGAAGGGGGCAGTCTTGCTGTTGATAGTAATTTTGACTTAGGCCAGGTAGGGTATTGTTTGTAGAATTAACAGGCAGCATTTGATTCTGAACTTGTCTTTTATAAGTTTCTGTTAAATCCAGGGAAGCTGTGTCTTCTTGAATTGTCTTAGCATTAATCGCCAACACCCATAAAGAGAACTTACACTTTTCAGGCACTTCCTCTGCCCCTGAGAAACAAATGGGTAGACTCAGGACTCAATTCAGCTTCCTCACACTTGTTCAGTCACCAGGCTGCACGCCATCTATTGCCTGATAAGCTCATTTTAACATCCCCAACTGACAGAGGCTAGCATTTTCCTTTGAGAGTTTGCCCAGGTTCGTTATGAGGCCTAATACAGGGTAAGCAGCATTCCAAGAAATACAAATATGTAGGGAATTTAGTCCTCATAACCACCCTGGGCAAACTCTCAAGAGAAAACATTATATATTGGAGTCCAAAGCCTCCTCTGGGATCATTCCCCCCTTCTGCAGTAATTGTGTGGGATCTTTGAATAGAGACACCATTTTTCCATTCCATGTTATGGCAGTGGATTGTTTAATTTCAGCCCCTACTAGGTGGAGCTAACTTCTCACCAGATAAGCTCTACACAGCCAGATAGCCTTTTTGTCATTTGGTTCTTTCTTTTTTTTTTTTAAAGGAGTGATTTTCTTTTTTTTTCTTTAAATATTTTATTTATTTATTTGACACACAGAGAGATCACAGGTAGGTAGAGAGGCAGGCAGAGAAAGAGGAGGAAGCAGGCTCCCCACTGAGCAGAGAGCCCGATGAGGGCCTCGATCCCAGGACCCTGAGATCATGACTTGAGCTGAAGGCAGAGGCTTTAACCCACTGAGCCACCCAGGTGCCCTTTTCATTTGGTTCTTGAGCTAGGTCCTTAGAAGGCCTGGGTCTCATGGGGCGCCTGGGTGGCTCAATTGGTTAAGCGACTGCCTTCGGCTCAGGTCATGATCCTGGAGACCCAGGATCGAGTCCCACATTGGGCTCCCTGCTCGGCGGGAAGCCTGTTTCTCCCTCTCTTACTCCCCCTGCTTGTGTTCCCTCTCTGGCTGTGTTTCTCTCTGTCAAATAAATAAAATCTTTGAAAAAAAAAAAAAGAAAGCCTGGGTCTCAGGATAAATGAGAGAATAATCCCTCCTCAATTTAGAACTAACCTCATCTTTTTGGCCCTCACCTTTTGTCTTTTCTGTTCTTATGACTATTGTGTTAGCGGCAAAGCAGAGGGTAAATAATCCTCACCACTACCACAATGTTGTCGTGCTGTCTGTTTTTGTAGAAGGCACCAGTCCTCTTTCCCAGGGTCCTCCCATCTGTCTTGACCTCCCAGGGAATTAAAACCCCAACCTCCTCTCCATGTGGTGGTCTGGGGAAAAGCAACAGTGACCAGAGCCAACACATGTCTCATGGTTTGGAACACTTGTTTAGTAAGACAGCCACCTCCTTTGGTGCACTGGAGGGGCTGGAACATAAACTTCCTTGCATTCAGTCATTTTAAGTGATGCTTTAGCTGGCTCAGCCCAGGGATTAGGTCTCTATATCCTTCAGGTGAGTGACTAGAATGATAACACCAGCAACAGATCTGAAACAGCGGCAGAGGCAGACTAATTGTTTACAAAGATGTTCAAAGAGAACATCCTCAGCCTAACGTCTTGCACTTATTGAATCCTTTACCTGCCAAAATGGTTCCCAGGGACAAGGATGTCCTCTCATCTCAGAGTACCCCAAATCACCAGCCCAGCAGCAGAGAGCTCCTCCTGCTAAAGCCCATTACAGGGTCAGAGGTAGCCAACTCTCAGTCCAAAGACCTACACTCCTCTCCTTTTCCTCTTCAGGCCCACAGGTCTTACAGGCCCAGGTGTTCCTTAAGAAACATAGAGCCTTCAACCCCAAAAGTCAGTTGCAGTGACAGAGGTTGGCTCAAATTCTGGTTCTATTTCTTGGTCAGGCTTAAAAACAAACGAACAAACAAATAAAAAACAAAACAAAGCAAAACAAAACAAAAATACACACACACACAAGGAGACACCACAGGAAAATATAAGAATAATACAGCAAAGAAAAAGGTCATACCAAACATGGAGGCCGGGAGGCATTCCAAATTTCGAGTCTCAACCACTTCTGGCAGTCCAGGATCATTTTAGCAACTAATTGCCCCACTGGCTCAGTGGATGTGGTCCCAGTATTGATTTCCTAATTATCACCCAAATCCTCCCCTATCCTTACCACCACTAGCAGTGAGTGCTATAGGAGTTTGGAGGCTGATAGCAGAAAAAGATATGACCAAAAGTTGGCACTAGCACAAGATGACCTTATTTTGGAGGAAGCTTTCACAGATGTGCATGCAGGGAAAGTCTCTCATACTGGGAGACCTTCCAGAGGCTACCAGGTGGGAGCCACCTCTAAAAAGGAGAGGAAAGCAAGGGAATTCCCAGAAAAAGAACATGATCAGAGTAGGGACTTACATGTCTTGGCAATGCCACTCAGCAATACCAGGAGGAGTCTCTGGGTCAGAGACAGCTGAAGGGCGGCCCTGGCTTGATGTCTTTTATACCTACAGGGCTTATCTTATCTATGGCCAGAGGAGGTTGGGTGTAGTTTTGCATTGTATCCAAAGTAGGCAAGCTCTAAACAGTTAAACATCTACTTGTTTGGGATTTATTTAAAACACTTTAATGTGTAAAAATTTGAGTTGGTGCTGGCCAGCTTTTGAGTTCATGGGTTCTAAGCTACTGGGAAAAAAATAATCTACATAGGGCCAATAAACAGAGACCATCTTTGGCTCCTTTATATAACAATGTCCGTATTGGAGAGTGAATATGTAAGCCTGTTCAAATAGGAGTGTGTTAATAGTATGCTTGTGTGATTAGGTAAATATGCATGTTCATGAGTATGAGTGAATAGGTGACATGTGAATGGATACTAATGTATTTGTGTGAGCAAATTTGTAAGTATGTGTGTTTGTATGGTATTTTTAAAGTATTAGTATATTTGAATCAATGAATTTGTAAGCATCTTTGTGTATATATGTGAGTAAATGTGTGAGCCTCCTGGTAAACATGAGCATGTTTGTGTGTCAGTAAATGTGTGGGCACATTCCTGTGAGTGTGTCCGTGTACATGTGTAAGTGTGTATGTATGGAAGTATCTGAATGTGACTATGAGTCAATCTGTGAATATGTTCAATTGAGTGAATGTGTGAGCAAGTTTTGGTGAGTGAATGAGTGTGTGAACATGTTTGTGCAAGTGAATAGGACTATGTGCATGAATATAAGCATATGAGTTTATGGGTTTAAGTGAGTGGGACTGTTCATATGTATAAGTGAGTTTGTAAGCATGTGCAGGAGGGAGTGTTAACATACTGATGTGTGTGAGTAAATGCTTAAGTGTGTTTATGCGAACATGTTAACATTTGCATATATTTCTGTGAGTTAATGTGCAAGCAAAGGCTTATGAGTATATGTTAGCATATCTATCTATGTGAGTAATGTGTGAGCTTTGTGGTATGTGCATAGTCATTTGTGAGAACATGTGACTATGATACCATTGTATGTTAACATGTATGAAGAAATGTGTGAGTACATAACTGTGAGCATATATATCTGTGAGTGACTGTGTGAGCAAGTTCTGTTTGAGTGAATGCATGTGTAAGCATGCCTGTGTGAATGAAATGTATCACTGACCTTGTTAATGTGTGAGTGTATTTTTCTAAGGAATATATGAGAATATGCATGAGAGTATATCTGTATGAGTGAATGTGTAAGCTCTGTGATGAGTGTGAGAAAGTGTGTATTCAAGCGAATGTAAGTGTATTAATATTCATGTGCAAGGTGTAAGGAACTTGAGCGTATGCTTATGAGCATGAGTATCTCTGAATTCATAAGCATGTCCATGTGTGAGTGAATGAATATTTTTGTGAGTGAGCAAATGTGTCTATGAAATACATCTGTGAACATGTTTGTGTGAGTCAGTGAATATGTCTTAATGTTAGGGAATTTCTGAGTGTGTGATGAATATACTTATGAATTTGAGTGAACTGTGACCATAATTGTACATGTGAGTGTGAGTGTGTGCAAATGATTATATGTAAGGTTGTCTATGTCAGGAATATTTGACCACGTTTGTGTCTCTATGGTTGAATGTCTGTGTATGTGATTGTGTGAACATCTTAAGGATGAATATGCTCATTCATATCAGTAAATGTGTGAGTGAAACAGGATACATGAGTCATATCTGGGTAAGTGAATGTATAAACATGTTAATTTGAGTATATATATGTGTGTGTTTGAATGAATGCATGTGTATCAGTGTATGTGAGTGTGTCTATGAAAAGGAGTAAATCTGTTAGTACATTCATGTGAGCAAATGTATAATTGTGTGGATATATGTGAGCATATCTGTGTGGCAGTGAGCCTGTTCATGTGTTAATGTGAATTTGTGTTTCGGTGTCTTCATGAATGAGTAAATTTGTGACAGACTGTATGATGTCGGCATTCTTATCTGCGAGTGAATATGTAGCCATGTTCATTCATGTGAGCTAGTTAGTGTGTGCATATATTTCTGTGAGTGTATGAGTGTGTATATGTGAAAATATCTCTGTGTAAATGTTGATCAGGCCCATGTACATGAAGGTGTTAATGAGTGTACATGTGAGTATGTGAGCAGGTTCATTGTGTGTATATGTGAATATGTTCATATTTGTGTGCAAGGGATTATGAGTATGTGCATTTGAGTGTGCTCATGTGTTGAATGTGTCAGCATATGTGTGTATTTATAAGTGAACATGGACTCTGTATCTGTGTTTTTATGTATTTGTGTTTGAGTGAATGTGAAAAGATATTTTTGTCTGAGAAAATGTGTGAGAATGTAGCTATTTATTGAAATGCAAGTTTGAGTGAATACAGGAGCCTATGTATGTGAGTTAATGAATATGCAAACATGTTTGTGGGAGGCATGTTAATGTGTGTGTTCTTTTATGTGAGTTAATGTGAGCATGCTTGTGTGTGACTGACTTGATGTGTGTTCATTTTTGTGGAATACTGTGTGTTCATCTGTAAATGTAAGTGAATGTGAGTGTGTGAGTGTATGTAGGTTTTTTATGATTATGTGAGTAAATATGATCCTGTCTGTATGTGAATGTGTGCTCGTGTTCACATGTGTGAGTATATGTTGGGGTCAAGTGAATATGTTAATGCATGTGCATGTGTGCTTATGAGCATGTTAACTATGTGAATGTGTAAACTTATTCATGCAGTGTAGTTGTATGAGTACATGTGAGCATGTCCACATGTGAGTGTGGATGAATATTGGAAGTGTGTGCAATTGTGTCCATGAATGAGTAAATGTATGGGAATGTGTGTATGTATGAATGTGAGTAAAAATGTCAGTGTGCCATTGTGAGATGCTGTGTGACCATGTTTGTGTATCTAGAAATATTAACATTATATTTATATGAGTGAATGTCTGGGCATGTGCATGTGTGTGAGCATGAACATATGTGAATGAAAATCTGAGCATGTTTGTGTTTTGAGCAGGCCAACATGCAAGTGTGAAAGTTTGTGTCTGTGTATGAATGAATTCTTGTGTTCATTCATGTCTGTGTGTGAACTGGTGAGCATGTGCATGAATGTGAGCATGTTCGTGTGTGACTTAATACATAAGCAAGTTGGTATGTCTGAGTACATTAACATAGGAATATTTTTCCTGTGTGTAAATGAATGCATAAGCAAGTTCATGAATGTGAGCATGACAATGTACAATTTTAAGTAAAGTTGTGTGTCTGTTAGCATCTATATGTGAGAGTTAATATTTGACCAAGTTCATGTGAGTGAATATATGAATATGTCTGTGATCATATTAATGTCTTAGTGTGTGCATAAATGTCTGAGCATTTTGGGTGTGAATGTGTGTATGTTTATGTGAACATTTTCTTTTGTAAATTCATGAGATTTTTGTATTATGATGTTGTAATGTAAATATCATCACTAAGCTAATGTGTGAACATGGATATGTGTGAGCAAACATAACTATCTGTGTGATCATATTAAAATATGTTAATGTACATGCTAATTTAGGTTCATGTATGTGAGTAATAATATGACTACATGCACATGGGAATATATAAATATGCTCATGTGAATGAATGTAAGAATAAGTTTATGTGTTTGAACATGTGCAGGTCAGTGAAAATATTACTGTTTTGAATACATGTGTGAGAGTATCCTGTGAGGCTAATGAGTGTACCTATGTGTGAGTGAATGTGGGAATATGCTCATAAGTATGATTGAATACATGAGTATGTCTGTGGGGGAGTGATTATGAGTTTGTGTCACTTTGTCCACATGCAAGTGTGAATGAATGGTATTTAATTTTATGTGTTTGTATTTCAAGAATGTATCAGCATGTTCATGTATGTGAGTGAATATCTGAGCATAAGTGTGTGTGCGAGCATGTTTGTGTACAAGTGACTGTGTGTTATGTCACTGTGTCTGTGAGTGTCAGCCTGTTGACCAAGTTAACATGCTTGTACATGTAAGTATGTATGTGAATATGAACTTGTTCATATGTAATTTGTGAGTATAGACATGTGTGACCACATTTGTTTCAGTGAATATACAAATCTGTCTATCTGTGTAAGCATGTTCATGTGTGATTGAATGCAAGTGTGAGTCTGTATGTAAATGTACTAGCATGTTCACATGTGAGAAATGTGTGAGCATGTTAATGTGAAAATGTCAGAGCATGTACAAATGTGCATGAATGAATATATAAGCATCTGAGTATGTTTGTGTGAGTGAATGAGAATGCCTGTGTATTATTTTAATGCACAAGGGTAACTGAATGCATAAGCCTATGTTTGAGTATGTTTCTTCATCCTGGGGCCTTTTTTCAGGTCCTATTTCCACTGGAAGAATTCAAAACTGATCATGGATTTAAAAGGATATTGTGAACCATAAGGTACTGTGCATGAATAAATTTTTATTCTCTATTGGATCAAAGATGCCTATAAATAGCTCTACAGCAAAGCCACATTATCCTCTATGCATTACATCACACTGCTACTATGGAAATATGCATGACCACCGTGATTCAGCCTGCTGGCTTCACTGCAGACTAATGGTCTAGAAGCTGAGTGGCAAAGAGAGAAACGGGTTACTCCAAGCTCAGTGCTTCCAAAAGCAAAGTGCTACTGGAAATAATTTTCTTGTTGACAATGGAGAAGTAAATGGGTCTCTGAGTTAAGGTGCAGCCCAATCACCAGCATTTAAGGCTATTATGAACAAGTCCCAGCAAAGTGCTATGTAGTGACAGTGATTTCTCTCTCTCTCTCTCTCTCTCTCTCTCTCAAGATTTTATTTATTTATCTGACAGAGAGAAACACAGCTAGAGAGGGAACACAAGCAGGAGTGAGAGAGGAAGAAGCATGCTTCCCATGGAGCAGGGAGACCGATGCAGGGCTCAATCCCGGGACTCCGGGATCATGACCTAAGCCGAAGGCAGACCCTTAACGACTGAGCCACCCAAGCAGCCCAGTGATTTCTATAGATGCAGATTTCTAGTATAGCCTTTCAGGCCCTCCACATGCTTTTGGAGATGTAAGTGGTATTATGCAGGTAACGAACTTGAACAGGACCAGGCAGCCAGGGCCCCCCACCAATCTCAGCGTCATACACCTCATTCTAGACTCTTCAGTGCCACACAGGCTATTTTATTGATGACTCCACACATCCCTTCTGGTGGAATCTTGGAGACCCTAAAGGGCCAGCACAGAGCCTGTCCAAGGGCTCCTAGATGAAAGAGCAAGGGGGAGCTGAAAGGCAGTCTGCTCTCACCTCACCAAGCCATGTGCCCTGGTACAGAGCTGCAGCCCACAGGAAGGAAAATTTTTCTACTTTAACTGCCCAAAAAGGCCACCTTACATGCTAGTAGTGATCAGTATGAGACCTTAGTTAAAGCATCCCCACATCTCTAAAAGGATAACTGAAAGAGAAGTGTAATGGACTACACAGTTGTGTGCCTCCAAAATTCCTATGTTGAAGGCCTAACCCCCAAGAGGATGGTATTTAGAGGTAGGGCCTGGAGAAGATAATTAGGCCTAACTGAGGCCACGAAGGTGGGCTCCCCATGATGGGCTTAGTGCCCTTAGAAGAAGAGAAAGAAACTTGCTAATGCTCTCTCTGCCTACCTCATGAACACATAGCAAGAAGGTAGCCATCTACAATACAGAAACCGCATTAGCCAGCACCTTGACCTTGGATGTCTCAAACTCGAGAAGTATAAGAAAAAGAAATAAATGTATTGTCATTGCCATGGAGTCTACAATATTTCTCATAATGGCCAGAAATAAGACAAGAAGCCACCAGATATAGTGCCTATAACCCACCTTTGGAGTGATGACCTCGGCCCAATATCCCTTCACTGTCCTCCCTGATGAGCTCAAGAAGGCAAGAAAAGTGGTGGGAATAGCCACTTCCCTTCCCCTTTAGAACTTCACTGTTCCAACTTCTCTCCCTCCTTAGTATTTATCACAGTTCTAGTGCTCCAAGAGCAGATGAAAAAAAGAGTGATGAAAATGGCTCACTCATTCCTTCTTTCACAATATGGCATTGCCCATGTCATGCCAGCCCTCAGGGAGCTGCTTTTCACAACACTGTGGCTCCCAGTCTCTTGCTCAGAGGGAAGCAGCTTTCTTACCTTTCCCTGGCTCCTGCTCTTCTCACTTCCCCTTCCTTCTCAAGGAATTAATAAAGCTTCCTATTTAAAACTAAGCAGGTCGCAGTCACTAAGACCTTTGCTTGTGACCTTGTAGGGGAAGAGAAACAGATTAATTCCTGAAACTCTACTCCAACTCAGACACAAAAAGAGATTTGACTCAAAGTCTATTGGAAGGTCTCATAGGGAGATCTAGGGGTCCTTAAATGCTGATGCCCTTGGCCTAATTTCTTTGAATCCAGGCTTGAAAAGAGAAATAGCTGTAGGGGCAGGCGACTCTCATGAGTCCACTGCCTGGATCCTGCTTGCTACTGATGACCTCACAAACATTGGGACAGACTTGGGCTCAACCTGCTTTTGAAGCAGGTGATGGTTGGAATGGGTTTTAAGGGTTACTGATATATCAACTACTACTTATTTCTGGGTGTTTCCCTTTTTATAGTCACTATTCTTCTTTACCTTCATCCCTCTTCCTTTCTGTCCTGGCTTTCCTGCTCACCTCTGTCCAGTGTCAGCTCTCATTCTCCTGCTGTATCTTTCCTCCTTGGATTATGGGCAATTCAAAATGTAATCTAGTATGTTCACTCCTTGATACCAAGAGTCTCATTCTCTTCCAGAATCAAGTTGTAAATCTCTGCCCAGGCCTTCTTTTCTCCCAGTGAAACGCTCACCTCAGCAACTTTAACCTCACCTCATGGGTACTTATAGGCCATTGACAGGTGCTCACCTTCCACTTCTCCTGCTCCCCTGGGCTAAGTTTTCTACCTAGAGCACACTAAGATTGCTGAACAGGTTTGGGAGGCTATTTTCTTAGGAGGGACACCTCGTGCCATGGTGTTATGCTTTGTTCTCTGCTTTTTCAATCCCTCTACCCACTCCATTCAGACTGCAGCTGCCTACCTACTGGCCTCCCCACTCCCCACATACACAGACAATAGCCCTAGACCTAGAGCCTGCTGTGCCTTTTTCTGTCTAAAGAAGGTCCTGCATTGTTCTTGCACTTCCCATTTCATTTACTGTTTGACCAAATCCAAGGACCCACCTTTTCTCTCATGCCCCAGGTCTACATGCTGAGAAGGCTTAATGTAACCTAGCACTCACCTCTAATTCCCACTGCCACTTAGGCACCAGGTTGTAAACAGATCACAGTCTGAAAGATGGTGGGGCGGGGTGCCTCAGAAATAATGCAGACTATCCACACCTGACAATCCCCAGAGTTGGCTCTTGCCCCCCTCTCTCACCCTGGCCCTGGATGCCTGCTGAGATATAGCTACCTTGCCTTAAAACAGAGGAAGAGAGGCATCTTCGTGGCTCAGTCAGTTAAGCATGAGCCTTCGGCTCGATCATGATCTCAGGATCCTAGGATCAAACCCCACGTCTCTCTGTTCAGTGGGGAATCTGCTTTTCCTTCTCCACTGCCCCTCCCCCTACAGTGCACTCTCTCCTCTCTCTCAAATAAATAAATAAAATCTTAAAAAAAAAAACAAAAGAAGAATGAGCATGGTACCTAAATGCTCATTGGTTAACTTTTGCTAAGATAGAAGAGAACAAGGAAAGAGAGAAATTACACCAAGCAGTGTTTGGCCCAATTGACCCAAAGGTTAGTATTGTGCAAGGTGGGGAGGGGGGCAGTTCGCAGTACTCTAACAGCTGAATCCCATATACCTAGCCCTCTCTCACTCAAGAGTTTTGAACTCTTCACTAGGGAATCCACCTAAAAGAGGCACTGTTTCCTTACAGGGTAAAGTTATTTAAAAAGCCTGCCTTCTGCCCTCTCCACTCTAGCTTCCCAGTCCCCAGATGCATATTCACCTTGAAATCTGTGCACTACACCTTATCTCCTCACACTGTGCAGGGAGCAGTAGAGCCAAGAGAAATCAATCAAGTGACCCACCTCCAAAGTTCAGAGCCTACAGCAATGGCCTTGGATTTCAAGGTGGCTCCTATGACAAACATAGTGGCCCTAGTGGTCTACCTTCAGGTGCCGAAACAGCACAGCTGTGTGTTCTTTAACGCTGAGGCAATGACTATTCCGAATAACTCCACCTAGTTGCTTAAATATGAACCCTTAGCATTCATTAATCCTTTAGAATTGGTATCTAGTTCAACCTCCTATAGAACCTGTATTGAATGAACCCTTTCTCTTGTCAGCTATTGGTTTAGGTTTCCTGGGTGATCCCTGAGCCAGAGAACATCACTCCTGTTCTGTGGACACAGGATAGGTTTTACTGTCCCTTAAAGCTGTGTGGTCCTGCTTAGTTTCCCTTCTCAAAGGGGAGGCTAGGAAGGAATATAGGAGAGAACTGATTCATGGGCTTCCTGGGTGTTTGTGCCTCAGTTTCCTTATGATTTTTCATCTATGCTCTCAAGAGCTGAATGCTAGGCCAAAGGGTTCAGATTTTATGTGAAAGTTAAACAAAGCCAACAAAACTTCCTGCAGTAAACAGGCTATATTTATAAAGATCATGCTAATTGTAACGTGTTGAATAGAGGAGGGACCAACACTGGCATCAGGGAAACCAAAGGTTGGGAAGTTGCTGCAGTAATTTGGCAGCAAGTTTCCCAAGGCCTGATCTTGAGGGCCATGATCAATGGAGAGATAAGATGTTGTCTGGAGGTAGAGCCAATAAAACTTGGTATAAGTTGAAGACTTAAGGATGAGGGACAAGCACCTGGGGCCTGGAAAAGCAAAGAAGACTGGATAGAGAAGATCGTGTGCTCAATTTTTAGGAAACTGAGTAGGGGTGAGTGCCCAAGGTGCAAAGAATGTGTGTTCAGGAGGAGGAACAAGATGGCGGAGGAATAGGAGCCACAATTTCGTCTGGTCCCAGGAATTCAGCTAGTTATCAAACCATTCTGAAGATCTACAAACTCAACAGGAGATTGAAAAAAGAATAGCAGCAGCTCTATGAACAGAAAAGCGACCACTTTGTGGAAGGAGACAAATCTAGAAAAAAGTTGCTGTGGCCAATGTCAAAGAGGTTACTGCCTGTTTTCAAGGCAAGGTGGTAGAGGAGTGGGGGACTCTGTTTCAACTGGTCCCCTGAATTTAGTTAGATATCTACCAAGCCACTCTGAACACCCATGAAATCACCCTGAGATGTAAGATTTTATGTCTGGATCTCTAGGGGGCAGAAGATCATCAGCTGAGAGGTACAAAAGCCAGAGTGGGATTGAGCAGACAGATATCAGAGGATAAACAGAAAGGGGAAGGGCGACACGAGAAGCTAGCTACTGGAAAGTAATACCCTAGTGCAAAAGCACCCTGCACTTGGAGGCCAATGATAGCTTGGAGACCAGTGGCTGTGAGATGGAAAGGGACTGATAACAGCACTCAAAAAGAACAAAGGGGCTTAGGGGGCAGATGCTGGGACCAAGAAACAGACCTGAGCCCACAGATCCGGGGGCTGGCAGTTGCTGCTACTGCTTCCCGTGCCCAAGAGGACCTGGCACAGACCCGCAAACCCAGGGCTGGCCACCACTGCGGCCCTGACCCGCAAACCCAGGGCTGGCCACCACTGCGGCCCTGGGCCCATCCAGACTGGGATCGCTCAGGGTTTTGGTGGCGGTGGGAGGGCTGGGCAGAGAGAAGCAGGGGCTGGAGTCCACAGCCGAGAGGATCACTGGAGGCATGCAACGCCTGTGGGAGGCTGCGGTTTTCAGTGGCATGTACAGAGGGGGATACTGTGTGTTCTGAAGGATTCAGGGAGGAGCAGACTGTGGCTTCTCTCCTCTGGGGGAGAAGATTGAGTGCAGACATTTTCCTTTGTTCTGACCCTCCAAAAAGGCACAAAAACCTGCCAGAGAACAAAAGCTGCTAGAGAACAAAAGGCCAAAAAACCGGTTTCCACGGAGACCAGTCCCTTGATAGGAGGCAGGGCAACTCTGCCCAAGCAGGATTAACTGAAAAATAATGCAGCAGGCCCCTCCCCCAGAAGACAAGCTGAAAGAACAAGAGGACAACAACCCCAAGGGCCTCATAAAGCTATAAAACCCCAACACCAGGGGAAAATAGTATATTAAGCTCCTGGTGTTGCCTGATGGACTGTGTATTTCTTAGATACAATTTTTTTCTCTCTCTTTTTAAAAATTCTTTCTCATGTTTGTTTGTTTTTTTAACCTACTTATCACTTCAATTAGATGTTTAGTACAACATATTCCATAGTAATTTTTTAACTTGAACATTTCATACATATACTTTTTTCTTTTATATATATATAGATATAAGCTCCAATGTAGTCCTATTTTCACCTATTCAATGCTACCTTTATATATCCATACCAGTTTTAATTTCCCTGTAGTTCTGGGAAGTAGGGTTCTCTAACAGACAGAACAAAATACACCCAGGAAGAACTGACATACTCTACCCCACGGACATAAAAGGATTATAGCCACCTTCCCTTCATCACATCCCACCTTTCTTGCTTCTTTTTGTTTTGTTTTTCTTTTGTGGGTTTTTGTTTGTTTCTTTTTTTTTTATTCTTATACTTTATAAATCTTATTTGTGGATTTCATTTTGGCTGGGGTTTTCTTAGTGGTGGCTTCCGATTGCTCCAAACTTTCCCAGGGTGCACCTTGCCTAGATTGTGGTTGATATTTTTGGCTCAACATCCCTTCAACCACAACTCAACAGAATGACTAGGAGGAGGAACTCCCAGCAAAGAAAGGACCCAGAGACAATGGCCTCTCCTAGATTCCTAATGGATATGGATCTAAAATGTCAGAAATAGACTTCGAAGTAACAATTCTGAAGACAACAGCTGGGATGTAGAAAACTATTACTGGCAACATAGATTCTCTAAGGTAAGAAATGAGAACTGATCTGGTATAACTTTAAAATGCTATCAATGAGATCTAATCTAATCTAGATACTCTAACAGCTAGGGTAAACAAGGCAGAAGAAAAAATTAGTGAGCTAGAAGACAAACTGATAGAAAAGAAGGAAGAGGAGGAGGCCAGGAACAAACAGTTTAAAACCCATGAAAACAGAATTAGAGAAATAAATGATGCCATGAAACATTTCAATGTCAGAATTACTGGGATCCCTGAGGGGGGAGAGAGAGAAAGAAAGAGAGAGAGAAAATCTGAAGATACACTTGACCAAAGCATAGCTGAGAACCCTAATTTCAATGGCCATTAGAAGGAACTTTTGGCCTCCCCAAACCCATTTTTCTCAGAACCAAATTAGAACACTGTAAACCCGAGGTGCTACCTTGTAGGTTAAGCATCCAACTCTTGATTCTGGCTCAGGTCATGATCTCAGGGTCCTGAGATTGAGCCCTGCCTGCTTAAGAGTCTCTCTTTCCCTCTTCTTCTGTCCCTTCCCTCCATGTGTGCACACATATGTATGCAAGTACAGTCTTTAAAAAAACTGTGAACCTAAAATTAAATAGACTATGTGGTAAGGAGTGCACTTGTTGTGATGAGCATGAGGTGATATATGGAAGTGCTGGATCACTATACTGTACACCTGAAACAACATTTGTTGGAGTTGTAACTTAGGGACTTATAGCAGTCTTCCTTTTAGTTGGATCATCTAGGGTGTGTGAGCTGATTTGCTAAATTAACTGAACCTGGAGTGGACACAGTTTCCCATTCCATCTTGTCTTTTTTTTTTAAAGATTTTATTTATTTGACAGAGAGAAACACAGCCAGAGAGGAAACACAAGCAGGGGGAGTGAGAGAGGGAGAAGCAGGCTTCCCGCCGAGCAGGGAGCCCGATGTGGGACTCGATCCTGGGTCTCCAGGATCATGACCTGAGCCGAAGGCAGTCGTCCAACCAACTGAGCCACTCAGGCGCCCCCATCTTGTCTTTTTTAACTAGATAAAAAGATCCCAGTTCAGCCCATTCACAACCATAGAGTTAAAAGCTACTCCCGTGGATTTGACATTTAAAAGACCAGAATTTTCTCTGAAAACAATTCAGAACCGGCTATAATAATTATGCATGGGCTCACTGGGCTTCTGGGTTCAAGCCCGAATCTTATTCCAGTCAACAGATTCTGGGAAAGCCCTAAGAATAGGCTGCTAATTTATAACTCCAACAAAACAAATGGAGGCCCCTAAACAAAACCCAAACCCCCTGATCTTTCTCATTATTGCAAAAAGCCAGAGCACTGGAAAAAAGACTGTTAGAAGCTTAAGCACTACAAGTGTCTTCCGTGCTTTAACCAACATTTCCAAGTGCCTTCCTCCTAACTCCCAATGACCCAACTCCAAGGAACTACAGAGACTTTTCCCAATCCTGCTCTTAACTGCTTTAGAGAAACAACTCCAGATTAGGAATGAACCTCTCTCTGCCATTACTGACATCGGAGCTATGCCCTCAGTTCTCAAACCCATTGTTATCAAATGGCCCCTGCCTCAAGTATTAACATGATTCAAATAGGGAGTGGGTGTAAAATAAATTTCAAAAGGTTCCTATCTCTAAACGTACCCCTTTTATTTAGGCCCTCTGAGAAATACCCACCACTTTCTCCTTAGTTTCTCTGCCTATATTCATTTGCTGGGCCAGGATTTCTGGAGAAATACCATGCTAAAATTACTTTCTCTCAAAAAGGGAAAATAAATTCTATAACGTGACAGCAACGACCAAAATAGCCAACTAGATGAAGCAAATGAACCTTTTTTTCCTTATGATTATGTTGTTAGCCAGCATATAGTACATAAGTTTCTGTTGTAGTGTTCAATGATTCATTACTTGTATATAACACCCAGTGTTCATCCTAACATATGCCCTCTGTAATAGCCATCACCTTGTTACCCCATCCCCCTAACCTCTCCCTTATGTAACTCTCATTTTGTTTCCCAGAGTCCAGAGTCTCTCATGGTTTGTCTCCCTCTCTGAACCTTTAATGCCATTTATTTGTTCCATCTCTGATGACACGAGAGCTTGTTATAAGAACACTAATCATTTGTCCTCTTTTCACAGGAAGACAGCATCCATCTGATCTTTAGCCTTAAAGGGACACAAGGTCTCCAAGGAAAAACTACAGTTTGTTCAAATTCAAATTCTTTACTTAGGGCACCTAATCTCAGAACAAGGGCTACACATAGATCCAAGTGGGTGTCATAGTATCCTAAACTTCCCCAAAACTAAGTGCCAATTTCAAGGTTCTCTCAGGTGGGCTGATGACCTAGTGTCATAAATGGGTTTTGAACTTTTTTCTCACAGCTCAACCTTTACATACATTACTAAAGAACACCAAACCTGACCCCATTAACTGGTAAGTTCAGGATATCCTAGTTTTTAATACCTTAAAAGAAAAGTTAATAAATCTCCTTGCCCTTAGACCTCCCAATCACCAACTTCCTTTTTTCCCTTTTATATATGAAAGGAAAGGGAATGACCTTGTGGATATTCAACAAAAAATATCGGAACCATAATGAACCCAGAGAGTAATATAGCTAACAGCTAGACCCTGTGGTATGAGGATACCTTCCTTTGCCTCAGAGCCATTCCCGCCACTGCCGTTTTAGTTAAGACCACTGAAGGAATATAGGGGTACCCTCCAACCATCTTTGTGCCCCAGGAAATAGAAGCCTTCCTAAATCCTAATGACTGTGAATGGGGTTCTGTCCTGGATCTCAGAATGATAAACAGTATTGCTATCCCTCATCACCCTGTTGTTCTCAACCCTCATACTCCATTAGCTTCCATCCCTGCCTAAATTCTTACCACTCAACACCTTTTAGCCAGTCATCTTTCCATCTATGAAATCCTCTTGCTCACAGCTCCTCATATAACTTTTCCTCACTGTAATAACCTTAACTCTGCCACTCTTCTTCCCTCCCCTAAAGCAATACTCCAGACAATACTATTTGACTCTGAGAGATCACCTCCTGACTCCCTGTGATAACATATAGGAAACTCCTTTGGTTGATGCTTATTTGTCATGGTTCACTGGCAGTTCTTATTTGAAAAGTAAAAATGACAAATATGGTGTTGGATATGTAATTCCAACTCCCTCAGAAGTAACTGAAGCAACATCTTTGCCTTTGGCTCCTTCAGCACAAGGTGAGCTACATCCACTCACAAGGACGAGAAAGACTCTCTTCAACCCCACTGAAAGAACCCGTATCAGGTGCTGCTAACCAACTCCTGTGCTGCTGAATTCCAAGGAACAGACTTTTGGATTCTCATGTCACTTCTAAAGAAAGCACCAGGGGCACCTAGATGGCTCAGTTAGATAAGCATCTGTCTTTGGCTCAGATCATGATCTCAGAGTACTGGGGTCAAGCCCTTCAGTCTGCTTCTCCCTCTGCCTCTGTACTCATACTCTTGCTCTCTCTGTCTCTCCCAAATAAATAAATAAAATCTTTTTAAAAAAACAATGAAATAAAGATGGTGGAGGAGTAGTAGACCTAAATATAATCGGGTCCCAGGAGTTTAGCTAGTTATCAAACCATTCTGAACACCGACAAACTCAACAGCAGATCAAAGAGAAGTAGTGCAACAATTCCAGGAACAGAAACTCAACCACATTCTGGAAGGTAGGATGGGCAGAGATTTGAATCTGAGATGATATATGGGAAGAGACACTGCAGGGGGAGGGGCCAGCTCCTGCAAAGCTGTAGAGGAGTGGAGCACAAAATTGGAACTTTGAAAAATCTGCTTCACTGAGAGACATCGCTCCAAAGGCTAAGTGGGGGATAGAGCCCTCACAGGGACAGTGTGGTCTCAGCACCCGATAGGTCACAAAAAGACCAGGAGTGTCTGAGTGTGGCAGAGCTCACAGGTATGGGAGCAGGGAAGCCAGGTGCAGAGACGGAGCCAAAGAGTGAGCTTGCAGTTCGGAGTTACCTTAAAACATGATCTGAGGCATAGTCAGGCCACTGCTCTTCCAAACAGGTACCCCACAAGTGGCAGATCTGGGGAGACCCCTCCTTCCTCCTCCAGGAGGAGTGGCATGGGAGCACGCTGCAGGAATCTGCTGGGTTTGGAGACTCCAAATGGGGCTGCGTGCCAGAGATAGAAACCTTCAGTCACAGGCTGGGTGAGCATGGAGTGCAGCCAGGGACCAGGAAGATAGGAAGGATTGACTGCTTTTCTCTGAGGGAGCACAGAGCAGTGAGGCCTCGAGCTCTTGGATCCTATTGGCTGGAGACTGGGGGGCTGCCACCTTCATTCCCGTCCTCCAAAGCTGTACAGGAAGGGTTTAGGGAAGAAAAGCTACCAAGAACAAAACAAAGCATTACATAGCTCGGTCCCTCACAATGAGGGTGCAATTCTGCCTCAGATGAAGACATTTAAAATCACTGCAACAGGCCCCTTCCCCAGAAGAGCAACAAGAACAACCAGCCAAGACCAAGTTCACTGATCAATGAGAACAGCAAAACTTCAGAGCTACGGGAATACAGCACAAAGAATTCATGGCTTTTTCCCATGATTCTTTAGTCTTTCAAAGTTAATTTTTTTTATTTTATTTTTTCTTATTCTTTTTTTTTATCCTCTTTCCCATCTTAATGTTTTTAACTATTTTATCTTATCAATACCTTTTTAAAAATCTTTTAAAATTTTCATTGTTATATTCATATTCTATCCCTTCATAGTATTTAACCTAATTTTTTTTGTATATATATATTTTTTTTTTCCTTTCTCTAAAATTTTTGGAGGCACCTGGGTGGCTCAGTCATGAACCACCTGCCTTCAGCTCAGGCCATGATACCAGGGTTCTGGGATCAAGCCCCATGTCGGGCTCCCTGCTCAGCAGGAAACCTGCTTCTCCCTCTCCCACTCCCCTGGCTTCTGTTCCCTCTCTCACTGTGTCTCTCTGTATCAAATAAATAAATAAAATCATTTTAAAAATTGGGGATACTCTTTATTCTAATAGATCAAAAAATACCTTAAATCTAGTGCATGACTTTGTTCTAGTCTCCGGCCTCATCATTTTCTTTCCTCTTTGTGTTCTCTTTTTTCAACCAACTTCTTATCTTATCAATTCCTTTTTAAGAGTCTTTTAAAAAATTTTTTTAAGATTTTCTTTATTTATTTGACAGAGAGAAACACAGCTAGAGAGGGAACACAAGTAGGTGGAGTGAGAGAGGGAGAAGCAGGCTTCCCATCAAGCAGAGGGCCCAATGTGGGGCTCGATCCTGGGACTCTGGGATCATGACCCAAGCCAAAGGCAGAGGCTTAACAACTGAGCCACCCAGGTACCCTGTAATTTTCATTTTAGAGTCATATTCCATCCCTTCATCATGTTTACCCTTATTTTTTGTATATATTTTCCTTTCTTTAACATTTTGGGAGGCAGTGTCTTCTAACAGATCAAAATATACCCCAAATCAAGTGTGTAGCTCTGTTCTATTCACCAGTCTAATATATATATGTATGTATGTATATTCCTCCCTCATTTCTTCCCCCAGTTTTGGGTCTGTTCTGGTTTCGTGTCTATATATTTTTTCTGGGGTTGTTGCTAACCTTTTAGTATTTTGTTCTCTCATTCATCTATTCTCATCTGGATAAAATGACAAGGTGGAAAAACTCATCACAAAAAAAAGAACAAGAGGTAGTACTTATGGCTAGGGACCTAATCACTACAGACATTAGTAATATGTCAGAACTAGAGTTCAGAATAATGATTATCAAGATGCTAGCTGGGCTTGAAAAAAGCATGGAATGGTGTGCTTGGGTGGCTCAGTTGGTTGGGCGACTGCCTTCAGCTCAGGTCATGATCCCAGAGACCTGGAATCGAGCCCCGCGTCAGGCTTCCTGCTCGGCGGGAGGCCTATTTCTCCTTCTCTCACTCCCCCTGCTTGTGTTCCCTCTCTGGCTGTGTTTCTATCTATCAAATAAATAAATAAAATCTTAAAAAAAAGAAAAAAAGAAAAAAACATGGAAGATACTCAAGAATCACTTTCTGGAGAAATAAAATCCTTTTCTGGAAAAATAAATGAACTAAAATCTAACCAAGCTGAAATTTTTAAAAAAGCCATTAATGAGGTGCAATCAAAAATGGAGACTCTTAATATTTAAAAAAAAAAAAAAAGGGGGGGCGCCTGGGTGGCTCAGTTGGTTAAGCAACTGCCTTCGGCTCAGGTCATGATCCCGGAGACCTGGGATCGAGTCCCACATCGGGCTCCCTGCTCGGCAGGAAGCCTGCTTCTCCCTCTCTCTCTCCCCCTGCTTGTGTTCCCTCTCTGGCTGTGTTTCTCTCTGTCAAATAAATAAAATATTTAAAAAAATGGAGACTCTTACTGCTAGGATAAATGAGGTAGAATAGAGAATTAGTGATATAGAAGACCAAATGATGGAGAGTGAAGAAGCTGAGAAAAAGAGAGACAAACAACTACTGGACCATGAGGGGAGAATTCAGGAGATAAGTGATAGCATAAGATGAAACAATATAGGGATCCCTGGAGAAAAAGAAAGAGAGAGAGGGGCAGAATGTATATTGGAGCAAATTAAATTCATATCTTTCAATAGTTACCCTGAATGTAAATGGGCTAAATGCCCCAATCAAAAGACACAGGGTATAAGAATAGATACAAAAAACAAGACCCAGTGATATGGTGTCTGCAAGAGACTCATTTTAGACCCAAAGACCCTTCCAGATTTAATGTGAAGGGGTGGAAAAAATTTACCATGCTAATGGACATCAAAAGAAAGCTGGGGTGGCAATCCTTATTTCAGATAAATTATATTTTAAGCCAAAGACTATAATAAGAGATGAGGAAGGACACTATCATGCTTAAAGGGTCTGTCCAACAAGAAGATCTAACAATTTTAAATGTCTATGCCCTTAACATGGGAACAGCCAATTATATAAACCAATTAATAACTAAGTCAAAGAAACACATCAATGATAATACAATAATAGTAGGGAACTTTAACACCCCCCTCACTGAAATGGACAGATCATCTAAGCAAACAATCAACGAGGACATAAAGGCTTTAAATGACACACCAGACCAGATGGACATCACAGATATATTCAGAACATTCCATCCCAAAGCAACAGAATACACATTGTTCTTTAGTGCACATGAAACATTCTCCAGAATAGATCACATCCTGGGTCACAAATCAGGTCTCAACCAGTACCAAAAGATTGGGATCATTCCCTGCATTTTTTCAGACCACAATGCTTTGAAACTAGAACTCAACCACAGAGGAAAGTTGGAAAGAACTCAAATACATGGAGGCTAAAGAGCATCCTACTAAAGAATGAATGGGTCAACCAGGAAGTTAAAGAAGAATTAAAAAAAATTCATGGAAACAAATGAAAATGAAAACACAGCTGTTCAAAAACTTTGGGATGCAGCAAAGGCAGTCCTGAGAGGAAAAGTATATAGCATTACAAGCCTTTCTCAAAAAACAAGAAAAGTCTGAAGTATACAACCTAACCCTACACCTAAAGGAGCTGGAGAAGGAACAGAAAAGAAAGCCTTAACCCCAGGAGAAGAGAAATAAAGATCAAAGCAGAAATCAATAAAATAGAAACCAAAAGAACAGTAGAACAAATAATAGAAACTAGGAGCTCTTTCTTTGAAAGAATTAACAAGATTGATAAAACCATGGCCAGACTTATCAAAAAGAAAAGAGGAAGGATCCAAATTAACAAAATCATGAATGAAAGAGGAGGGATCACAACCAACACCAAAGAAATACAAACAATTATAAGAACATATTATGAGCAACTATATATCAGCAAATTTGACAATGTGGAAGAAATGGATGCATTCCTAGAGACTATAAACTACCAAAACTGAACCAGGAAGAAATAAACAACATGAAAAGACTCATAACCAGTAAGGAGATTGAGGCAGTCATCAAAAATCTCCCAACAAACAAGAGCCCAGGGCCAGACGCTTCCCAGGGGAATTCTACCAAACATTTAAAGAAAAATTAATACCTATTCTCCTGAAACTGTTCCAAAACACAGAAATGGAAGGAAAACTCCCAAACTCATTTTATGAGGCCAGCATTACCTTGATCCCCAAACCAGACAAAGACCCCACCAAAAAGGAGAATTATAGACCAATATCCCTGATGAACATAGATGCAAAAAATTCTCACCAAAATACTAGCCAATAGGATCCAATAGGATATTAAAAAGATTATTTACCACAACCAAGTGGGATTTACTCCTGGGCTGCAAGGTTGGTTCAACATCTGCAAATCAATCAATGTGTTACAATATATTAATAAAAGAAAGAACAAGAACCACATGATACTCTCAATAGATGCAGAAAAAACATTTGACTAAGTACAGCATCCTTTCTTGATCAAGACTCTTCACAGTATAGGGACAGAGGGTACATACCTCAATATTATAAAAGCTATCTATGAAAAACCCATAGCAAATATAATTCTCAATGAGGAGAAACTGAGAACTTTTCCCCTCAGGTCAGGAACACAGCAGGGCTCTCTACTATCACCAGCACTATTCAACATAGTACTAGAAGTCCTAGCCTCAGCAATCAGACAACAAATAAAAGGCATCTGAATTGGCAAAGAAGAAGTCAAACTCTCACTCTTTACTGATAATATTATACTTTATGTGGAAAACCCAAAAGACTCCACTCCAAAACTGACAGAACTCAGTAAAGTATCAGGATATAAAATCAATGCATAGAAATCAGTTGCTCTTCTATACCCCAACAACAAGACAGAAGAAAGAGAAATTAAGGAGTTGATCCCGTTTACTGCACCCAAAACCATAAGATACCTTGGAATAAGTCTAACCAAAGAGGCAAAGAATCTGTACTCAGGAAACTAAATAAAATATGCATGAAAGAAATTGAGGAAGACACAAAGATGTAGAAAGACATTCTATGCTCATAGATTAGAAGAGCAAATATTGTGGAAATGTCTATGTTACATAGACCAATCTTCATATTTATGCAATCCCTATCAAAATACCATCAACTTTTTTCAAAGAAATGGGACAAATAATCCTAAAATTTATAAAAGAAAGACCTTGAATAGCCAGAGGAATGTTGGGAAAAAAAAACAACAAAGTTGGCAGCATCACAATTCCAGACTTCAAGCTCTATCACAAAGCTGTAATCATCAAGACAGTATGGTGGTGGCACAAGAACATATATATATGGAACAGAATAGAGAGCCCAGAAATGGACCCTCAACTCTATGGTCAACTCATCTTTGACAAAGCAGGAAAGGATGTCCAACAGAAAAAAGACAGTTTCTTCAACAAATGATGTTGGGAAAATTGGACAGCCACATGGAGAAGAATGACACTGGACCATTTCCTTACACCACACACAAAAATAGACTCAGTTGGATAAAAGACCTGAATGTGAGACAGGAATCCATCAAAATCCTTGAGGAGAACAGAGGCAGCAGCCTCTTCCACCTCAGCCACAGCAACTTCTCCCTAGAAACATCACCAAAGGCAAGGGACACAAGGGCAAAATGAACTATTAGGACTTCATCAAGATCAAAAGTTTTTGCACAACAAAGGAAACAGTCAATAAAACTAAAAGAAAACAGACAGAATGGAAAAAGATATTTGCAAATGACATATCAGATAAAAAGTCAGTATTCAAAATCTATAAAAAACTTATTAAACTCAACACCCAAAGAACAAAAATGCAACCAAGACATGGACAGAAGACATGAACAGACACTTCTCCAAAGAAGACATCCAAATGGCCAACAGACACATGAAAAAGTGCTCGGGGCACCTGGGTGGCTCAGTTGATTCAGCGATCACCTTCGGCTCAGGTCATGATCCCGGAGACCCAGGATCGAGCCCCGCATCGGGCTCCCTGCTTAGCGGGAAGCCTGCTTCTCCCTCTCTCACTCCCCCTGCTTGTGTTCCCTCCCTAGCTGTGTTTCTCTCTGTCAAATAAATAAATAAAATTTAAAAAAAAAAAAAGGAAAAGTGCTCAACGTCACTTGGCATCAGGTTAATATAAATCAAACCCACAGTGAGATACCACCTCGTACCAGTCAGAATGGCTAAAATTACCAAGTCAGGAAACAACAGATGTTGACAACGATGTGTAGAAAGGGGAACCCTCCTACACTGTTGGTGGGAATGCAAGCTGATACATCTACTCTGGAATAGTACGGAGATGTTCCTCAAAAAGTTGAAAATAGAGCTACCCTATGACCCACTGATCTCACTACTGGGTATTTACCCTAAAGATACAAATGTAGTGATCCAAGGGGGCATGTGTACCAAATGTTTATATCAGAAATGTGCACAATAGCCAAACTATGTAAAGAACCTAGATGTCCATCAACAGATGAATGGATAAAGAAGATGTGGTGTGCATACACACACACACACACACACACACACACACACACACACACACACTGGAATACTATGCAGCCATTAAAAAACCCAAAATCTTGCCATTTGCAATGTCATGGATGGAAGTAGAGGCTATTATGTTAAACAAAATAAGTCAGAGAAAGACGATTATCATATGATCTCTCTGATATGAGGAATCTGAGAGGCAGGGCAGGGGGTGATGGGGGGTAGGGAGGGGAAAAAATGAAAGATGGAATCAGGAGAGAGAGAAACCATAGGAGACTCTTAATCTCAGGAAACAAACTGAGGGAGGCTGGGGGGTGGGGGAGAGGGATAGGGAGAGATATGTGCTATGGTGAGTGCTGTGAACTGTGTAATACTGACAACTCACAGACCTGTTCCCCTAGAGCAATAATATATTATATGTGATAAATAAATAAATAAATAAATAATTTTTTTACGATTTTAAAAATAAAAAATAAAAATCCAATAAAATAAAAAAAAGAATGAAAGCACTAAACCCTGACTAGACTTGTACACCAACTGGTGACCCAAAAATAAAGATTTCTAGGAATTGAAGCAGATGGCAGCTGAAGGGAACAGCTTTCTCAAGATGATAGGACCAGGCATCTATATACATTATTTCTTTTGTTTGTGCTCTTTCTTTGCACTCTCTTTCTGGGAAAGACAAGGCCCTTATCCACATTTCGAATCCTTTGCAAAAGGGGGAAACCTCTCTGACTGTTGAATCGGTCACAAGCTCCGATTTGTTCCCGATGTCAGAGAGCCCATGGTATTACCTACAACTGATTTCTTTCTAGTCCCAAAGCCACTGCCACTGTTGATTACAACCAAACATCTAGAGATGTTAATTAGCAAGTTGGCATATTGCAACCAGGTCTCACACAGCTTATTTCAACCTTTCCTTAGTCATAATCATACTACCTCAGTCAAATCTCTCCGTCTTTACCAGTCATTCAATCTTCACTCCCCCAGGTTCTTTTCCTTATAGAACTGTGATCTGCCTGCCTGTACCCAAGGGGAATACAAATAAGTTTATGCCTCTTTGCAAGGCTTTTAGAAAAGTCTCTTTTAGGAAAAAATGAGACTCCCACAGAATGTCATCCCAACTCCTCCGACCCATGGCTTCAAAGGGTCAGTAAGGAAATTTCAGTTAAGGAGTCTATCAATAACCAGACCTTAGTCTTCTATGTTCCACCTGGTTTTGTTTGCAAGGGACCGCATTTCTTATGGGCATAGGAATGCTTATATAGCTGGCAACCTGGAAGTCAATGTTACTGGGGCATTTAATAGCATTCCTATTAATATCTATAACAAATCAAGAGACTTCCCATTGACCTGTCCCATTAGCCATCTTAAATGGGAAGTTCTAGGAGGCATACATGACCCCTGGTTTGCCTCCATAGGGAGATATTTACTTCCTCGGATTGGAGTAAATGCCAGTGAACACTCAATCAGATCTCTCCGCCTAACATTAGCAGAGCTGGCCAATTTCACAGTCAATTCCAAAGCAGTAGCATCCCATCAATTTGACTCACTGACTAATGTAGTTTTGGACAATCATATAGCCCTTGATTATCTACTTGCTGAACAAGGTGTTTGTTCAACAACAAATACCACTCGTTGCACATGGGTAAATACCTCTGAAGAAGTAGAAATTCAATTACATGAGATCATGGAACATGTGCACTGGTTACAACAGATCTGACCTACTGGCCCCTGATCTTTGGATCTATTTAGCTGGGTTTGGGATCTTGGTTTGGAACCATCCTATAAACTAGATTGGTCATATTACTTTTAATTCTGATTATAATTATTTTTACACTTCAACTGTTGCCTATCAAATCTCTGCAGAAGTAATACATCAAATAGGGTGATGCTAGCTCTGTACTCTGAGATGATATCCAGTGTTCATGACCTTGATAAGACATAGAATCTAGATGGGAAGTGACTGATAGTTCTCCCTCCTACCCTTCCTTACTCCCTCAAATGTGGCTTCGATGGTTTCTGATCATAATGCACATTCTCTCCAATGTGGGCCAATGACAACCAGGAAAGATCTTTCCTGGTACCGAGGGACAAACCACTAAACTTGAAAATTCTGACTTGATCAGCAGTATTTTCAAGGGAAAATCTTGATCAAAAGGGGTAAATGTGAAAATAATTAAAGGAAACATTTAAAATGGAGTCTGGAAGCCCCAGAGGGGAACCTCTCAAGTCCACACCTCTCACTGCAGCCTTTACATAACCAGCAGGAAGAAGGAAAATAATTACATTGACAAGAAAGGTCATTTTTCACGTAGGAATTTATCTCCTGTCTTTAAGAAAAGGAAGACCCCTCCCTGCCCCAGTTTAGTGTTGTAACACACTAAACACCACCTGCAGCCAATGAGAAACGCTGCCCATCTTCAAACTGCCCCCCCATCTTCTCCAGTCAACTTTTGTCCAGAACCCTCCCCAATTTATTCCTAAAACCTAATAAAAGCTGACCTTCCCTTTGTCTGTTAGGACTTGTTTACCGTTTTCCATAGCTTGCTTGTCACAAATTGAAATTCCTCTGCTATTCCCAAATAATCTCATTCTTACACTTAAATAAAATTGTTCTTTGCTCTGTTTGAAGTTAACACCTCACAATCCTCACCATCTTCCCCCCCACACACAATGGGACCAATGTCTGTCCCTGCAAAATGCCTGGGACCTTAGTCCCTGAGGATGAATGGGTGGGCTCTGGAGTGATGGTATCCCCCACCCCTTGCGCACACACTTAAACTGGGTGCTATCAGGTGCCACTGTAAGATATGGGCTGAAACATAGGACTGGCCACTCTCATTATTACCACCACCAACCCCTTCAAGGGGCTGGCCGGCGGCAGGGTGCATTAGCAGGGGCTCAGAAGCCCTGGTCCAAGCATCCCCCAGCCAACTCCTACAAAGAGACCGCCCACTCGCCCCTCCTGCCGGCTCACAGTAGCCTAGCGACCAGCTTACCAATAAAAGAGGGTCCAAGACGACGCTGGGAACATTGGAGGAGGATTCATTACAGGTCAAAGTGGAATTTCCAGGTTGGGGGGGGGGCGTCGCCCTCTAGGAGCCAGGTCTTGAAGAGCAGTTGGAAGATAGCGGCTCCCGGCAAGCCCGGGATAACATAGCTGGGACCTACGGAGAACAAGAAAGAAGGCCGCAGATCAAGAAAAAAAAAAAGGTGGAGGTAAGTGAGAAGCACGGGCCTAGAGGAAGCTGGGGGGAGTGAGGCGGGGTGGGGCGCTAGCTCTTCGGAAAAGAGTCACCTCTAAGAGCTGAGCATAGAGGGCAAATGGGAGCAGAAAGTGCGGGCGTCGGCCAGGAGACCAGAGCCCCGCGCGAGGAGAGGAGCCGCCAAGCAGGAGCTCTGCTCCACGCCGCGCCCGCAGGACCCATCCGCCGCCGCTTTGAATTACGCTCGGTCTGAAGCCAGTCCCAGCAGCAACTGGGCAGGCTATGAGCCAGGCGCGCCGCTGGCGCCGCCCACTGAATGGCGGCGCCAGCCTAACCAATCCTGCAGATGCCAAGAGCCATAGAAAAAGAGGAACAATCCTGACACCTTCCCCAGCTAGGGCGCTGCCCAGTCCTCTGCTCTTACAGGCATCTGCAGCCTCTCCCGGGCCGGCTCCAGCACCTTGGCTGCTGGAGGGTTGGGCCAGGGTCCGCTGCTTGACGTACTCTAACCCCGCATCCCCCCTCCCCCGCAAAAAACGCAAAATTTGCCTTTCTTTTGGAACAGCTTGTGCCAAAGAGGTTGTTTTATGTGGTGAAGGAATTGCTGTGATTTAACTGCCCTGGCTGAATCTGCATTCTGGATGAGCTAGACATTTTGGGGAAGCAAGAGGTACAAGACTGCTGGTCATTTCCAGACACTTGAGTTTCCAATAAACCTCAGTGCCTCGCCTCTGGGTGGAGTGGAAGAGGATCAGCAAATAAATTTTATGACAGGGCTCTGGCCACAGCAGGAGTGACCCTTCAGTAGGACAGAAGTTGGAGCACGACACCCCCCTCCCAAACTAGAGGAAACAGCATGGAGTGTTCTTGGCTGACACCATAGAAGGGGAAAAGAAGGTAAAGATAATAGCATCTTTAAGAGATTTAGCCTCCAAAGAGCTGGCCAGTCTAATGGTCCAGGATTCTGGCCCCATCATATGGAAAAGTCTGGCATTTTGAGCTAGAGGGCATTTATTCTTTCCACTACCCTGAACATAGTCCTGTGGGATAGAAGGGTATCTGAGAATAAGAAAATGCCTCCATTCATTGTCCTCTGTCCTTCCCATCTCTTGGTCCGATTTGAAACAAGTTTAGAAAGAGGCCTCTTCAGAACACAAAAGCCAGATGGGCAATCAACAAATAGAGCTCAGTCGTATTCACCAGTTTTAAACCTCCTAAGGCATGCCATTTAAGTGTTGAAATCAAAACAGATTTCAAGTTCACTCTTGGTTAACTAGAACATTCCAGCAGAAATATTGTTTCCTTTCTCTTTCAAGTATTTGATAAATGAGTTGGAAATGCTTGTGCCCAGCATATTGCAAAGTTTCAGTTGTGTGGAACTCCCGGGGGTGGCTGTTTGTCACAGCTAACGATTTAATTCCTTATCCCACATCAACAACCACCCACACTTTTTTTTTTACCATTTTAGAATCACTTTAAAAATATAGCTCATAATTTCCTGCATTCTTGTAACTAGTAGAACACCCTAGCACCTTCATTTCCCCTCTCCTTTCCCCCCACTTTTTCCTTCTATTGCAGCAAACGCTTCCTTCCCACATGAGTGCAAGATTAGGGGGAATAAAGGTGAGAGCATCACTAACCATCACACACAAGAGTGGTTCAGTCAAGCCCACCCCTCCTACTCTTTTTTTTTTTAAGATTTTATTTATTTAACAGAAACACAGCCAGAGAAGGAACACAAGCAAGGGGAGTGAGAGAGGGAGAAGCAGGCCTCCCACCGAGCAGGGAGCCCGATGTGGGACTCGATCCCGGGGGATCATGACCTGAGCCGAAGGCAGTCGCTTAACCAACTGAGCCACCCAGGCACCCCAACCCCTCCTACTCTTAATTCTTCATCCCTTGTCCCTGGTCACTCAGGCACACTTGTGGAGACAATTCTTGCTTACGGAAAATGGAACAGCCATTCCAGGTAGTTTTGCCAAGCACCTGAATTATACATGTGGGGACACTGACACTTAGAGAAGGAAGAGGGATTGGCTCAAGGTTACATAGTGGCAAAAGCCAAAACTAGAATACTCTTTCTGGGTTGGCCTAGTTCCAGAACTGTTTTTTCAGTGAAACGTTGGTTTTGACTGTATTTCAGGCAACCGCCAGCAGGTGGGAGTAAATTTGTTTGCAAGCCCATTTTTCCTAGCCCCCGGAACAGATTACACAATCAGTGCCATATTTGTCAAAGGAAGCAAGCCTAATTTTTCCCCCCAGGTGTCCTTGTGACTATAGCAATTGCTAAAACCTTGATGGTAATAGTTAATTCACTTTCAGAGCTTACATTCCATACTCACATGACAGATAGTCTAAAAGGCAACAAGAAATACATAAAAGCCAGTATAATTTCTATGTGTTGAGCTTTGGTCTAGTTAATTTATTAGAATATACATAAATATTCAGACTGAATGCACTTAAACCTGAATATGGGCTCCTGGTGTAAAGTAAAGGGCACTGACCTAGGAGTTAGCCCATCTGTGATCTGACCCAGCTCTGCCACATTACAGTGAGCATTCCAGTTTGGCTGAAGTGTATGATGAGTTGGGAGGTAAGACAAGAGGTAAAAGAAAGAAAGAATCAAAAAATAGGTATCACCTGGCCTAGTGAGTACACAGTAAACACCTACTCAGCGAATAAGTAAAACCAAAAATGTTTCAGATCTGATTGTCCAAAGTAAGGGATTTGATTTCTGTTTTACCTTCGACGGTAAATTTTGAAGGATTTGTGCAGTAAGGAAGAAACTTTTTTTAAGATTTTATTTATTTATTTATTTGACAGAGAGAAAGGTCACAAGTAGGCAGAGAGGCAGGCAGAGAGAGAGGAGGAAGCAGGCTCCCTGCCGAGCAGAGAGCTGGATGATGCTATGCAGGCCTTGATCCCAGGACTCTGAGATCATGATCTGAGCAGAGGTTTTAACCCACTGAGCCACCCAGGCGCCCAGGAAGAAACTTTCAGTTACCTTGTGAAAGAGAAGGAGAAAATGGAAGGAAGAGACTGGGGATAAGGAGAGCAGTGAGGAGAATATTGTACACCTCTGCTTCTGGTAGTGGCAGACTGAGTAAATTGGGCTAGGCATCCCGAATAAGGACAACTAAAAAAAAAAAAACTAGATGAAATATAACAAGAAATGACCTTCATTAAGAGTTAAGAAATAATGAGGCTGGCGCCTGGGTGGCTCAGTTGTTAAGCGTTTGCCTTCAGCTCAGGTCATGATCCCAGGTTCCCAGGATCTAACCCTGTATCAGGCTCCCTGCTCAGCAGGAAGCCTGCTTCTCCCTCTCTCACTCCCCCTGCTTGTGTTCCCTCTCTAGATGTGTTTCTCTCTGTCAAATAAATAAAATCTTTAAAAAAAAGAAATGAGGCTAAAATCTAGTAGAAGACAGGGACCTAGATAGAAATGCCCAATACTCAAAACCATTTTTGCCCAAGGGCATTTGCTGAATCTAGAAGAAAGTATTGTGAATCTGAGTTATGGTTTTGATGACCTCATGGGCAAAGGGGACATAAAGGGGAAGCCCACATCCCAAATGAAGAGATCTAATAAGCCATTCAGCCACTTTAGGCTGAAACTATGTGGCTACCCCTTCAGGATAATGGTGAACCAGAAGGAACAAGCCCTTTCATGGACTTGCAGACAGGATAACCCATCACAAGGGTGATCCAAGGATCACCCTGTTAAACTTGGATTAAATTAGTCTTGGACAGGTACTATTGCCAGGCATTTATCAACAGCAAGTGAAAATACTTTCTGCAGAAATATTCTGTCTTCCTAGGACTGAGATGTCTTACAAATAATTTTTCAAAAATACATCAGCACACAGAGATAAGTAGGCACACAAGGAAAAATACGTTGTGACAGTGAGAAGAAAAAATAGACAATGAAAACAATTTCACAGACTTCAAATATCAGAATTGTGAAACACAGACTGGATTACTGTAGTTCAAAAAAGAAAAGATAAGCTTTAAAATGTCTTCAAGGAACAGAAAAGGCCTGAAAAAAACCACATAGTTGATTTGAAAAATCATCAAATAGGATATTTAAAACTAAAAAATATAATGATTGAGAATTCAGTGAATATGTTTTTTTTTCACAGTTAAATATCTTCATTATCAATTCTTAAAAGTAAAACATTTTAAAGCTCTATAATGAAAACAAACAATTCTATATTCTACTAATAGTAATTTTTTTTTATTGTTACTAAATTTTTTTTTCCAGTGTTTCAAGATTCATTCCCCATTCCCCACACCCAGTGCTCCCCGCTTTAGGTGTCCCCAGTACCCACCACCAGGCTCTCCCATCCCTCCACCCCCCTCCCTCCAAGTCCCTCAGTTTGTTTCTGTGTTCAAAGTCTCTGTTGTTTCGTTTCCCTCCCTAGATT
>PITA01015206.1:0-50935 GCA_004023965.1 Spilogale gracilis
CTGGCTGTTAGCATATTTAAATTAGATTGCATATCATCTATAGCCTTTCTAACCTCAGCTTTCACTTCTGTTACTATGGCTTCCACTTTGAGACTAATGTTCTTTTCTAAATTAACTATTGCTTGGACTATTGCTGCCCTGAATTCCATTTCTGTCATATTGTTTATGTTCATTTCCAGTAATTCTGTGACTGAGGTTGTAGTCTCGGGGTTCTTCTTCTGTTGGATGTTTTTTCTCCGAGTCATTGTGGCTAGGAGTGGTTGAGGGGGTGTATGGCTAACTATATCAGCCACTATCTAGGTGGATTGGTCGTTGGAAGGTTTTGGAGCAACCAGAATTCACCACCGAAAAAGGAGGAGAAAGAAAAAAGAAAACAGAAGAGAGGAAGCAAGAAAAGAAACCCCTGCCAGAGTGGGGCCTGGTGATAGGATTTATATGGTACAAAACTGTTACAGGGTAAAGAAAAGGGTTATCAAGGGTGAATGAAGAGATCTAAAAGTGAAGCCCAACCTGTATGACCCCTAAGACCAGTATTTATATAATACAAAAGCAAAGACAATTACACAGACACACTGACAAACTATAGTGGGAAGGTGGGGGCAGACACTCCTTGTGGGCAAGGAATGTGTTTCAGAGGCTCCTGAGTTTGTCTTGTTATTATTGTTGGAGGAGCCCACTTTCAAATGATATAGGGAGATTAGAAGTGGTTGTATATAGGGGTAGTACTGAATAGGGATGTGGGATTGACTTGAGGCTTATACCTACATGGACACGTAAAAGAGAGAATAAAGGAAAGAGGAGAGAAGAAAGGGAAAAACAGAGAAAGCAAACAGGGAAACAAGAGGCAACAACAAGAGCAGAAAATATAGGAGTGTGTTTGAAAAAATTGCAAGGTAAAAAAAAATTATGGGGTGTTGTATTGAGTATCACGTTGTGATAAAGCGGGTTAAAAATTGAAAGAAGAAAAACCATGAGAATGTATTTTTAAGCCTAGAATGGAAGCTTTAAAAGTAAAAATAGAAAAAAGTTTAAAAAAGCAAATAAGGTGGAAAACTATCAATATGTTGTAGGGCTTTTGGTACTTGCAGTCAGTGCCAGGAGTTTAATAAATCGCCTTTCCCCCATTTGGGGTTTTGCAGTTTGAGTGTTGTCCTCCTGAGCTTCTGGCTTGCTTTCTGGGGGTGGGGCCTGGGGCGTAGTTTCAATCTTTCTACCTGGGCTGGGTCTTTACGCCCCCTTGCTAGAGGCTGGTCTCCATGGTAACCAGGCTATCAGGTTACAATTCTCTGGTGGAGGAGCATTCTTTTACCTCCTTTTTCAGCTGCTGAGGAAGTCGAGTCAGAGCAAGATGTCTGCGCCGAGACCTCCTTCCCAGAGAGAGCCTCTACACAGAGAGGGGCTCTGTCCCGCCTCCCGGTTGGCAGCCTGTCACAGCCTGGCACGCACAGAGGCTGGATTAATTTCTGCCCACACCCCACCTTTGTCCCTTCACTCCTGCACCTCAAAACCACAACTCCTTTTGCATCGCGCGACCTTGTCTGTGCCCCGGGACCCGAGGTCTCTCCGGTCCCACGCAAGTCTGTAAAATCGCCTTCCCTGGGGGGTCTGCACCCGGTGCACAGGGTGGAGAGAAGTGGGAGAGAAAGGCAGTGGTGGAAAAATAGAATCCACGCCCGTAGCTCTCGCTGAGATCCCCCTTGCCGCAAAGCCCTGCTTCTCTGGCTTAAGCAGTGGCGGGATAGACTCTGCACTCCAGCCCCTCTAAGTTCCCTGGAGCTGCGGGGCACTTCCTCTCCCTGCAGATTCCCGTCTCTCTGCTGCCGCGGAGGAAAAACTGATTTTGCACCTCACAGGGCACTCTCTGTCCCTGTGGGTCCCCATCTCCCTGCTCCGGTGGCAGCAGCGGCGGATAAAGAAAAGTCTCCTTGCCTTGCCACGGGCTCTGCTGTGCTCCCGTTTCTGTCTCGCCCTGATTCAGACCGTAATCTGCTGTTATTCCTCACTCACAGAGCTCTTTCATGTTGCGGTATTTGCTTTCAATGGTTCAGCTCTGCGGGCTTCCTCCCCCACTCCCCTGTCTCTGGGGGCAAGCCTCCGGTCCCTCTCACAAGTTTCTACCTTTTTGCGGATGGTTTTTGTCTCCAGAAGCGCAAAATATCACCTTTCAGGCTGATTTCTTGGGTGCTCTCAGTGGTCCTGCAGTGTTCCTTTTGCTGGAATTGAGTGCACTTTAGGGAACTCCCCGAAATGCGGTCACCTGGTCTTCCACCATCTTCTTCCCCTTATACAAAATTCTTATATTTGAGTAGAACAATTAAAGCAGTATTTCTCCTTTTTCCAAAATAATCTTTAATAGTATATCATTGCGAAAATGTGAAAAATAAGGGCGCCTGGGTGGCTCAGTTGGTTAAGCCATTGCCTTCAGCTCAGATCATTGGTCAGTTTCTTAAATGTGATCCTATAAATGCTTAGAGACATCTACATGGTCTGTAGGATACTGTGCTTATTAGATAAAAAATGCTAAGAAAATGTCAGGTTATGTTCAACTTTACGATTGAAAACAACTTCTTGAGGTTCATATCAGAAATAAACATTATTACTTAAGATTTGTTTTGTCTTTGTTCTTGTTTTGGAAAAGAAATTACTTCAGGATAAAAAAGAAGGTAAAGATAACAGAGTTATCCTTTCAGTTCAGGAAAGGGGGAAGACCATGTAAAGTATTTATAAAGCAGTAAGTGAGGACATCAGACTTGGGAAGAACCTTGTCCATGGAGCCAAGACAGATCTAAGCTAGATATACAAGACAGATAAAGGGAGAGCTGTCTTCTTCTTCTTCTTTTTTTTTTTTTTTTTTTTTTTAAGATTTTATCTATTTACTTGACAGAGAGAAACACAGCTAGAGAGGGAACACAAGCAGGGGGACTGAGAGAGGGAGAAGATGCTTCCCGCCAAGCAGGGAGCCCAATGTGCGGCTCAATCCCGGGTCTCCAGGATCATGACCTGAGCTGAAAGCAGTCGCTTAACCAACTGAGCCACCCAGGCGCCCCAGGTAGAGCTGTCTTCTGATGTTACCAACAGCAGAGACAGTTGTGGATGTGAACCCCAATGCTTAAAGAGCACCTTGGTATATTGCTGTGGATATCAAACTGCTTATGCTGCTTATGCAGATTTCCTCTGATTAGTGTGAGGACTGACTTTTGACAATGGCGTGTGCGGGATCTATGGAATATTCTGTAGAAGTCACTTCTGATGTCTAGATAGCTTATACCTTCTGATGAAAATATCAGATTGTTATATGTACAAATGCATACACACATACAGAGATATTCCTTATTATTTTTATTTTCTTCGGATGAATGGTACGGTTTGAGTGAAAGGCTTTACCACACCCAGTGCTTTACTTTCTTTTTTGCAAGAATTATACTAACTGGACATTGTTCTTTGCATATTAAATGAACCTTTGATAGTTCCAAAATAAGGAAACAAAACTAATTTAACCATCTCTTCATGTCCTCCCTTTATTTACATTTGTATTCTTTTAAAATGTTATCTAGTCTTATATTTGCCATACTATTTCTTTGACATTTTAAGCTGTATTTTTTAGGTTCAGACATTCAGCAATAAAATTTATTTTGTCCAAAATTACTCAAGAATTTCCAACCATGAGAAATGTTTAAAAGATGGATAAACTTTCACATAATTGGACTCTAAAACTTTCCAGAACTACCTGACCTGCAGCAAGTACTGCTTTGTTTTCTGATTTGCCTTATCCAGGAATGTACAAATTTTTATTTACAATGAAATGAACTTCAGTGATGAGATGCATGATACACACTGCCACACTGGTTAGGTATTACATCTATACATGTCTTAACAATAAAGTTGTGATTATTTTTAGATTGGGTGAAAATAGGATTTGTAGATATATCATATACAAACCAGTGGGGTGCAAGTGAGAAGGAAAATTCCTTGATGATGGAGACTACATTTAGAAATACATGCACTGGGGCACCTGAGTGGCTCAGTAGATTAAGCAACTTATTCTTGATTTTGGCTCACATCATGATCTCAGTGTCCTGGGATTGAACCCCTTGTTGGTCTCTGTGCTGGGTGGGAAGGGGAGAGGGTAGTCTGCTTCAGGATTCTCTCTCCCTCTGTCTCCCCTCACTATCCCCTGTCCTGAGCTTGCTCTCTCTCAAATAAATTAATCTTAAAAATAAATGCACACATTTATTTTATTTTCCTTGAATTAATTTTATGTTGGAATTTTTAAAATACTCATTAATTTGAAGAGAATTATAAAACTCAAATATCATGAATTACTTAATTTTCTTGTTCATATGCAAATAAGTTAAAATAAGCTGACTATGCATGCATTGGAATTAGTTATGCCTCAAGAAAACCATTTGTCTCAATATGTCTGAGAAAAATGGCAATAATTTTAATTTCTATATATTGTAATTTATATCATGACATCATAAATCAAAGTTAATTTCTGCCACATAATGTTTTCTATTATTTCAAAGAGAACTGAGAAATATCTAGGATATATAAACTATTAATTAAAGTTTATGGTTTAATTTTATTGTTACATATCCATTTTAGAATATAAAATATAGAATATAAATATATACATATTTAATTTTGACAAAACTTATAATCCAATTTTCCCTGTTCTAATATGTATATTATATTTTAATTTATTTTTCATTAAAATCACATCTTTTTTATTGAATTCTCACAACCCTTATAGACAGAATATAGCTTTTGAATTGTGAATTGCCACTGATTTACTTGGTAAATAAACTTGCTTCTGAGTATAAATATTTTATATTCTTTATTTTATCTTACTGGAAATATCTTTAATAAATAATTATATTTAAGTATTAATTACTATAAGCTCTCACTTCCCTAAATTTCTGTTTTTGTCCAAAAATTCTGTCTTTATTAAATAGCTAGCCTTTCTACTGGGACTGTTAATAATTGAAATCAAATCATTTACATAAAAGTAAATACATAATCTTTCACAATAATATCAGATATAAAAATATTTGCTAGGGGTGCCTCAGTGGCTCAGTCAGTTAAGTGTGTGCCTTTGGCTCAGGTCATGATCTCAGGGTCCTGGGGCTCCCTGCTCAGTGGGGAGTCTGCTTTTCCCTTTCTCTCTGCCCCCTCATGCTCTTGCTCTCTCTCTCTCTCAAATAAATAAAATCTTTAAAAATATATATATTGCTCTCAACAATATGTATTGCTGAGAATAATGTGTTTTTGGATTTTTACTTATTTTGATGGAATGCAATATATGATATTATTGACATTTTTTATCCAAAATTAATAACTGATCTTCATGATTACATATTAACTTTACCTTTAGCTCTCTGATAACATCATGATTACCCCTGTATTCTAATAGATAATAAGCAAGTGAAATGGGAATCCCATTGGACTTAGTATCAAAGCATTCTATAGAATAATGTTAAATTGGATATCTGGTGAAAGAGTTATAGTTAAGAGAAGTCATCTTGATGCCTATTTTTATCACCCATAGCATTGATTTAATTTAATTTAATTTGATTTTTAAATATTTTATTTATTTATTGAGAGAGAGAGAGTGTGAGTGAGAAAGAGACTGCATGAGAGGGGAGAAGGTCAGAGGGAGGAGCAGACTCCCCATGGAGCTGGGAGCCCAGTGCGGGACTCGATCGCAGGACTCCTGGATCATGACCTGAGCTGAAGGCAGTGGCATAACCAACTGAGCCACCCAGGCTCCCATAGCGTTAATCTTAAAACAAAAATGTAACAGTGTCATAGATTTTTGAAAGAGTTCTAAGTAATAATTTGTATTTTAAAAATAACTCTAACATACACTGAAAAATGTAAGAATTTGCATGGTTTTAATGTAGGCAACAATGTTCAAGGATGCTATAAAAATAACAAGAGGACAGAGGGGTATTTCTCATTCAAAAGTCATCAGGCATTTATAATATGCTACTGTTGTAAACACTGTGGGATTAATAATGAATTATGATCTCTGTCTTGAATCAGTTCAGTCTACAGGGACAAGTAAGTAGAGCTCCAATTCAGTATGACAAGTGTTTTGATAGAGATTGCTTTAGATAACAGCAAGGGAAAATCCATTAGTGGGTTATCAGAAACTTCCAGGGGAATATAACTGATCAACAGATTTTATAAACTTAAAAGTTAGAAGTGTATTTTAATCTAAAATTTTTGATGTCCTCAAGAGAAGGGTCTTTTAAGATAATCTAGTAAGATGTATACTTCTGGAAAAAGCAGATGTTGGCCTTAACTTATCTTTTTATTTTTTGATGTTAAAATAGCATATTTTCATACCATAACCCACACCTTTCAGTGTTTAACATGCTTGCTATATTCTGATTAGGATATTGAGCAAATTAGAATCTGATATTGTGTGCTTTAACTTTCAAACAGGATAATTTAGATGACAGTTCTTTAGTATTAAACAAAACAAAACGAAGTATTTCTTCTTATACTTTACAAACGAAGCCAATTTCATTTTTAAGGAAAACAATGATCAGTTAGTTCTTTTTATGAAATCAGTATTTCAGCATTCATAAAAATATTTCTCTTGACACTTATATTCTTAAGAACAAGTCTGTCTATCTTTTCTTGCTGATATGAAATTTTGGAGAGAATTTTCCTATAGTCTGGATCTGTATTTCTCAAGATAAATACTCAGTTCTTTTAATGTGCCCTCAAAAAAATGCTCAAATCCCTGAGTGCCCTTAGTTAGTTTTTTTTCTTACTTAGTTATCTTGTAAGTTTCTTAAATTAAAGGAAACAAATTTTTCATGACCTGAATTTGCATAAGTCTTGAGATATCTCAATATCTTAGAGAATTTTGAAAATCCACTGGGAATATGTTATCTATGTGGTCATCTATATACCAGTAATTATGGGTAATTGGACTATGAAATTCCATAATTTCAATGCAAATAACCATATTAGGCTATTGTCCTATCAATGTTTAGTACATAACAAATATACAATAAATAATTATAAAATGAATCAATAAATTATTGAACATATCATTTTTAAAGCTAATCTTTTTTCAAATTCATCTCCTTTGAAATTTTACTGTTATATTTAAGAATAAGTGTTCAAGTATTTGCATGCATTGTTTTTAAATTAAAAATTAGAATTTAAATTAAATTATCCCATTACACAGACTAAATTTGATGCTAATTTTGTCATCAGCTCTCATCATTGACACCTTTTAAAAGCATACCAAATATGTTCTTATTCAGATTATTAATTAAAAATTCAGAATATGTTAAGGCAGATAAAACACTTCACACATAACTAATAACTCTTTCTAGAAGATGGCATTCTTTCTTTCTTTTTTAAGAGTTTATTTATTTTTTTGACAGAGAGAAACACAGCTAGAGAGGGAACACAAACAGGGGGGAGTGAAAGAGGGAGAAGCAGGCTCCCCACTGAGCAGGGAGCCCAATGTGGGGCTGGAGCCCAATGTGGGGCTCGATCCTAGGACCCTGGGATCATGACCCAAGCCAAAGGCAGATGCTCAACTGACTGAGCCACCCAGGTGCCCCGATGGCATTCATTCTTTAATCAACTTCAGCTAGTGGTGGCTGTTTGATATGTTACTAATTTGTTTAATGGAATTGGCATCAAACTCTTAATTATTTTAGCTGCAAAAAATGTGAAGTACTTGACATTACATTTTCTGTGGATTTTCCAATCATATAATACGGTGATATTTAAAGTTTAACTTTGAATAAACTAGAAAAATTGGAAAATGTTTAGTGTTAACATGTCACAAGTAATATGAAATTTGTGTTCACCTTAACATTTTGCTTCACCTATGTTTATTTTCTTCCACATAAAAACTGAGTTATTCTTATCATCATTATTGACTTCTAGTGAATAATTAACCATATGTAACCATTAATAATTCTTCAGTATATAAAATATTGCTTCTCTTAAGTAACTTAAGATTTCATCTTCAATGAAGCTTTTCTGAAAATAATGTCTTATGTCAAAGAATCAAATGTGTGGAAAAAAAAATTGAATAGGTTATTTCTCCAGGGTGGGATTACTGAAAGAGTTGAATTATGCTTTCTAATTTGGATCATTTTTAATTTTTAATAGCAAGCACATTCCATTGCATTAAAATTATCTATAAATTTATATACTTTCATAAATTGGTTTCAAATGGAACTCTAAGATATTCAATGCCATGTTATTTCAGATACTTTAAAAAAATGCTTAATAATAATAGAAGTTAGGTACATTTTGTTAAATTTGTACAAATCAAAATATGTAACTAGTTTTCAGCATGATATTTTTATATACATTTTGACTCAATGATACCATTAAAAACTTCATAATCAAATAGAAATATAGGCAGATAGAGAGCCAGATTACAGATAAAGAGATATGAAGACAAATATACAAAGGTAATAGACAAATAGATGATAGATAGATAGATGATATAGATAAATGATAGATGATAGATAAATAGAAACAAAAGATCTATAGCTGTATACATAGATACATACACATATATATTAAGAAGTAAATATATATTTATATGGACAGAAGGATAGAAAGAGTTGAAAGTCATACAGATAAATAAACAAGTAGAAAGACTTATGGAGAGACAGGCAGAGATCAATAGATAACATACAGAGAGAGTGGCATGGATAGACAGAAAAATAACCAGATAGATAAACAGATAAAATGACATACATATATTCATTCATCTAACTTGATAAATACAGGATACATACAGAAAGAGAGAGAGAGACAGAGAAAGAGGATGGCTGTGTATTATCCTAAGACCTGGGGGCAAACATTTTTTTAGGAAGTTGTGATTACTTTTTAGGAGGAAATTCATTAGTAGTTCTGGTAGAAGTGAAAAATCTCAAAATGTATTTCCCTGGGAAGCATGACAAAATAACCATGGAGGTAGCTAAATTGCTCACAATTAAATGAAAATTATTTTCACCTATAAAATTAAAAATAGATGAGAACCTTAAGCATGGAATAAGATGGACATGTAAGTTGATTCCTATCACTGGTGAAAAGATTTTGCTGACAAAAACGGCTAAGAAAAGGAAAGTCTAGTGCTAATTTTGAAGTTCTTTTCTTTTTTTTAAAAAAATATATTATTTATTTGACAGAGAGAAACACAGGCAGAGAGGGAACACAAGCAGGAGTGAGAGAGGGAGAAGCAAGCTTCCTGCCTAGCAGAGAGCCGGATGTGGGACTCGATCCTGAGTCTGCGGGAAACTGAAGACAATCGCTTAACCAACTGAGCCACCCAGGCATCCCTTGAAGTTATTTTCTATTTCTATGATTAAAATTCCTTCCTCACAAGTCAAGTCACAGTGAAATCAATCAAATTCAGTAGTCTTGGGGACAGTTTGTATTTTACCTGGTAATGTTTTATAAAGGCATAAAATCAGATTAAATATTATCAGCTCCTCAGAACCAATTGACTTCCAATAGAGTGCTGAGTCAATGACTAAATTTTTACAGAGGACCACATCCTGCCAGGACTGATGGTATTCTTTAGATATATTAATTAAAAAATTAAATCCTTGCCTCCACTGAACTTATTTCTAATGTAAGTGTATAGATTATAAACAAATAAAGTTAATATATAATCTATGATGAGTGTTAAGTGCTATGGGAAAAAATAAAAGTTGAATAAGAAAAATTGACATGGAAATGATTGATGTACAGGGTGACTGAAAAAGCTTCCCTTAAGGAGAGACCTGAAGAGAGAGTTAGTTTGTTCACATGAAAGAAAAAAAAGCGACGTTTCTAGAAAGAGAAGCATGCAAAGACCCTGAGTCAGATAGTTCCTGGCATGGTAGAGGAATATCAGAGAAGCTTATAGAACAGTCTTCAAAAGCAGTAGGAGGAAGGGGAAGGAGAGTAGGGATTGCAGGAGGTGAAGTAAAGAGGTAGCAGGGGCCTATATTGTAAGTAACTGTTAGGCTGTTGTGAGGATTTCAGGAGATAACTTAGTCAAGGCTGGTTATGCTGTGATTCTGTAACATGTATAATCAAATTATGAGTGACCTAACTCACACGATAGTTACTTGTTTGCTTACAGAAAACTTTATACATCAGGTAATCATCACACAGAAAAAAAGACCATAATTCTTGGTCCAGTATTCTATCATACAAGAGAGGAAGTAGGATCTAACACCCAAGTGGAGGGTTGGCTTTCTACTGAGTCAGGAACAGTTTATGTGACAAGAGATGACAGAAGATGTGGGAACTTATTCCGGTGTGTTGGTAGAGAGGTATGATATGGCACTCAGAGTATATGGGAGTTTGATTATTTCTGTCTTTTCAGTGACTTTGGAAATAGTCATCAGCTGAGAGTAGAATCTGAAGAGGTGTTGGTGGTTTGAGGAGAGAGAAACTGAGAAAGTGCCATCTGGAAGAGATAGCAAGTAAGTGGATCAGGGATACACAATAGATTCCTATGCAAGTTAAAGTGCCCATTTGCAGATTATAGCCCAGAATTTAAGGCGAGACCTGACAGCAAATTTGTGTGAATTTTCTTCAACCACATTCATTTGCATGTGGAGGCTGATACAATTGGGTCTTTCACCAGGTGAGTAAAATGAGGAGCAGACTGAGCATGTAAATTGAGGGTTAAGGCAAGTGAATGGTGACAATTATGGTCATGGTCATTTGAATCTCAGCTACATTAAAAGGGATGTGAGCACACATGCGGCGGGGAGGGGGGGAGTAGACGAATTGCTAAACAAGTGTAAGTTCCACTGTATTACAGGTTGAGCTGAATTGGAAGACTTTTCTAGGCAAGGCAATAGAAAGAATGAGCTATAAAGATCATGGGGGGGGGGTGCTGGGTGGCTCAGTTTGTTAAGCGACTGCCTTCGGTATCAAGCCCTGCATCAGGGGCCCTGCTCAGTGGAAAGCCTGCCTCTCCCTCTCTCACTCCCCCTGCTTGTGTTACCTCTCTAGCTGTGTTTCTCTCTGTCAAACAAACAAATAATAAATAAAATAAATAACTTAAAAAAAAAGACCATGGGTGACACAATACTAATGTCAAAATTGAAAGACTAGATTAGTTGTATTTATTGATACAAGTGGAATGCGGGTATGTGATTATATCAGTGAGAGGGCCAATAGCAAACAGGGAGCACAGTGGATCGGAAATAGTTTGAGACTTTTTGTTTGTAAAAGTGTGGATGTAAGAGAAACATATGGGATTTTGTATTAGTATGGGATTAGTAACAGCCCACTTGAAGACCAAGAGGAAGAGTTTATAAGAACCTGGAGGGAAAAAATCAAATGGAGTGAACATATTTAAAGTTTGTTTAAAGTCTTGAGCAGGCTCCATGCCCAGTGTGGATCCCAATGTGGGGCTTGATCTCATGACCCTGAGATCATGACCAGACAAAATCAGGTGTCGGTTGTTTAACTGATTGAGCCACTCAGGGGCCTCCAGAGTGAACATATATAAATTAGGACAGCAAACAAAAGGTGTATAACATTTAGATATAAAGAAGAAGATTATTTTTTAAATGGAGCACAAGGTGCTAGGGGCACTCTAACTGAATATTGAAAAGGTTACCTATTTGGGTCTTGGGATTACCCAAAAATATGACGAGTAAATTTGAAGAGTGTGACAGTTATAGGAGAAGAAAATGGCTGTTACGGTAATAAGAAAAAGGCAAGTGAATCCCTTTAGGGGTTTAACATACGTACCCTTAGATGTAGAGGTAGGGTTTCGCATAGTTGGACAGAAAAAGCCCAGGAGTTGCTTGGGTATAAAACTGGATATATTATTTTGGTTCTTGATGAGTTGATCCTTTTGTCACTGTGTGATGTCCATCTAACTCTAGTATACTAATTTCTTTGCTCTGAAATCCACTTTATCTGATATAAATACCCAGTCCTATTTTTCATTTTATTATGATTTGTCTGATACATCTTTTTCCATCCTTTTAGGTATTTTTAAATATATTTTATTTATTTATTTATTTATTTATTTATTTATTTATTTATTTATTTATTTATTTATTTGAAAAAGAGAGCAGAAGGGGGGTGGGGGCAAGAGGCCGAGGGAGAGAGAAAAGCAGACTCTCCATTGAGCAGGGAGCCTGACTGGGGGCTGGATCCCAGGAGCCTGAGATCATGACCTGAGCCAAAGGCAGACTGTCAACGGACTAAGCCACCCAGGTACTTCTACATATTTATTTTTTTTAAGTTTTTATTTAAATTCCAGTTAGTTAACATGCAATGTAATATTACTTTCATATAACTATGTTGTGTTTTAAGTAAATCTCTTACCCATAGCATAGTGTTGGATTATATTTCTTTTCAGTTAGTTCTAGAATAGTTTTAGATTTACCAAAAAAATGTTAAGATAGTATAAAGTTCCTGCAGATCCCACAGCCAGTTTTCCCAATTAACATCTTACATTACTTTGATAACATTTGTCACAATTAAGGAGCTAGTATTAATACATGATTATTAACTAAGGTCTAGATTTTATTTAGATTGTTTTCGTTTTTGCTTAAAATTCTTTTTCTGTTTCAGATAGCTCATTAAGAATACTGCATTACATTTAGTTATCATGTGTCCTTAGGCTCCTTCCAGTGTAACAGTTGCTCAGAATTCTCTTAGTTTTGATGTCTTAACAGTTTTGAGCTGTAATGGTTATTTTGTAGTCTATCTTTAAATTGGGACTTATCTATCCTTCCATCTGGATGGAATTATATGTATTTGGGAGGAAGAACACAGAGATAAAGTGCTATTTAAAGCACAGTATTTCAAGAATCCATATCATAACATGATTTTCCAATGTTGTTAACCTTGATCACCTGACTGAGATAAGGTTTGTCTGGTTTCTCTATAGAAAACTTACCGGCTTTTCTCTTTTCACACTTCCTTCTTTGGAGGAAGTCATTGTCTGAAGCTGACAATTAAGGAATGGGGAATTCGACATTATATTATTCCAGGGGACCTGGGTGGCTCAGTCAGTTAAGCGGCTGCCTTTGGCTCAGGTCCTGGATCCTGGGGTCCTGGGACGGAGCACCGCATCAGGCTTCCTGCTCAGTGGGGGTCTTCTCCCTCTGCTTCTGGCCCCCCACTCATGCTTTCTCTCTCTCTCTCTCTCTCTCGCTCTCGCTCTCTGTCTCTCAAATAAATAAAATCTTAAAAAGAAAGACATATTATTTCATTTATGTGAAATATTCAGAACAGACCACTTTAAACAGAACTCAAAACTGTGATTACCTGGGACTGAGTGTGGGAGTGGGAACTGGCCCCCCACAGGTTCACTGGAATTGTTTTAGGATGATGAAAATGTTTTAAGCGTGGAGCACAGTGATTATACAACTCTATAAGTTTATCAGATTAGTTATAAATAACTAAAATTTGTTGAATTGAGAATAATTATGTGTCACTATTATGATGTATAGATTATACCTCACTAAATCTATTGAAATTATCATCAGAAAGTAAAAGTTGAAGAACATTGGGAAAAAAAGTTACTCAGATAAGTGTACTTTTCAGGTGGTTCACAGTAGAATGCAGTTACAGCATGGCTCCCTCTCTATGCTTCTGGACAAATATTGTGACCTGATAGAATTACTGCATAGGAAAATAATTGTGATACTTAGCTTTATATAGCAGCTACTATTTATTCTTGTGAAGATTAGCATTATAAAAATTCAACTATGAGTTTTTCGATCATTTAATTTACATGTGGCATACTTAAGAGAGAAAAAATTATTGTATATGATAACATTTATTGAAGTGATTAATTATAGAGTGATCACTTGCCAATAAACGATGACTACTAGCAGAATTTCCAGAATTGCTAGTTTATTTCCAGAATTCTAATATGTAAAGTTAGTTCCAAGAACAAAGCTTCAGAAATCCTCATTGCTGGTGATACTACTGTCAAGTATGATACTAAACACCTTATTGTTGATGTATTTTAGGGATTCATGGTGTGCATGAACCTATATGTTATCACTTATCGATCCAGGTTTTCTACTGTTTTCTTTATGTAGCTGTCCTTACATGCTTCAGTAATATTAGATGATAGGAATGAATGGAAGAAAGACTGATATGAAGTTTGAAATCAGTTTAATGTTTAAAACAAGAAATGGGATGAATCCATGGCATTCATTTTCTTTTCCTCCTGAAGACAGGGAAAGACACTTTTTCAGTATCTAGTTCTGGCCAATATAATGTAACCAAAAGTGATAAAAATCACCCCCGCCCTGAGCCCATACAGACATCCCACACAGAATCCTGCCCCATTCTTTCTTTTTCTAATGTAATCTTGGATGGGAATGACAATCCAAGAGTGAATGAACTAAGGCTCTTAATAATTTCATGGAGAAGACTCCCTACTATAACTTCCAATCTCATCGAAGCACTTAGCAATAAATTATGTTAAGTCACTGAAATTGGTGACACAGATTTTCTACTAGCTTGCTTACAGAATTCTAATTTATATCATTAGTTCCCATCTAAAATAAAATAATACATTGGAAATACCTACATATGGCTCTATTTCCTGGTTAATATTTTTACTATCCTTCTTTAGAGCTCTTAAAATGCATATGGGGGTGTTGTTAAATATTGTATAAATGCACATATGCATTAGAAATAGATTTCTGTCTATTGAGCACTTGCTGTGTGCTATCTAGTGTTCTAAATATTTTATATGCATTCATTTATAAGAGCCCATCAGCAACCGGTGAGATTGGTGCTATTATTATCATTTAACTGATGAGGAAACTCTGGGGGAGTTTCTAATATTAGAATACATTTCTAGGAAGTGGACTCTTTGGGACTGGAACTTGCAAGCATGAGCTTTTCACTACTAGGAAAAACCAGGGGATATAAATGTATACATGAAACTGGTTCTGCACATTTTATCCACTTGTAATTTTAGTACATGTCTCATTACCTTATAACCTTTAAATATATATATATGTATTTATACATAATTCTTTTTAGTATTAATGAATCATAATAGCAATGTCAATAATCACAATCATGGAAATAAGAGCAGAAAACAATTGAATATTGTATGTCATTATATTAAAGATGTCCTCAGGGCTAATACTGATGCAGTAGTTTCTCTGAGGCTAGTGCCAAAAATAAACCCAAATCTGCAGATCAGGAAACCCAAAGGATGTGACCCCATACTTTGTGCTCTTAACCACAACAATATCTCTTTTCCTGGTTAAGTCAGTATCCGTCATCATCTAATAGGAAACAAAACCATGACTAAAATGGCAATCGTGCCAACAAATCTTTTGTAAGGGAATTATATTTAGTGTGGTAGGTACAAATCTGATTCTATGTTTTACAATTACAGCATTTTAACTGCAATCCAAATTGAGCAATAACAGGCTTCCTTAAATGGCAGTCACAATTCCTTTATTAATCAGCTGTATTCAGCATGGTGAAAACCCTAAACTATAGAGCAAAGTAACACTTTAAGATTTTATACGCTACTCATCTTTAAAACACTGTTTTAAATTGGACACTCATGTTGCAGATTTTACTAGCGAACTTGCTGACTAGGTAGGAATCTCCTGACATGTAGATCAGACCACTTGACACACATCGCCATTGGAGGCCCGCCGGGACTTTTCAGTCTCCAAACACTTTCTCACTGACTGAATGCATAAATGCCAGCCTTAAGTTTGAAAGATGACAGTTAAAATTTAAATGTTTTCTGGAAATGGTACCACTATAAGCCATTGTCAGTGACTTACCAATTCAATTATTAATAAATGTGTTATATTATTCATAAGATGAAGCCAGATCTTTACAATACAATGGATAGAATCTCTGTTTTATCATAGCCTCTTCTGCATTTTTTTCACGATGTTTACCAAAATAGATATTCTCCACAGCAGTAGTAAAGACTTGCTTACATAGAACTTATTTAGAGCAAGTTACTTTTAATAGAGCTGGAATATAGCTGAAGCCAGAACACTTGTGAGAAAGGCAGCTCAGGTTAAATATTACAGTAGGCTCCAAGTGGGTGCAACGGCAGAGGAGGATACTGATCAGAACCACAGATCTCAGAGTCAGGAATAATGTCAAAACTGAAAGTTAACTAACTCAAGAATAAAAGTGTATATGGTAAGAAACTATATTTCTATCCAAATATTGTATAGGAATTATTTTTATGAGGTCATTTTAATGAATTTCAGAAATGTAAATATACAAATCATCAAAAAAATTGACCCAGGGGCTCCTGGGTGGCTCAGTGGGTTTAAGCCTCTGCCTTCAGCTCAGGTCATGATCTCGGGGTCCTGGGATCAAGGCCCACATCGGGCTCTTTGCTTGGTAGAGAGCCTGCTTCCTCCTCTCTCTCTGCCTGCCTCTCTGCCTACTTGTGATCTCTGTCAAATAAAATAAATAAGTAAATAAAATAAAATCTATTAAAAAAAAAAGTTGACCCAGAGATTTTTTTTTTTAAAGATTTTATTTATTTGACAGAGAGAAACACAGCCAGAGAGGGAACATAAGCAGAGGGACTGAGAGAGGGAGAAGCAGGCTTCCCGCCGAAGCAGGAAGCCTGATGTGGGGCTTGATCCCTGGTCTCCAGGATCATGACCTGAGCCGAAGGCAGTCGCTCAACCAACTGAGCCACCCAGGCGCCCCGACCCAGAGATTTTTATCTGATCTTTAACAAATATTCAAAGAACAGATACAGCCAATGAAGCACAACTTTTTTTTTTTTTTTTCTTCATGGGACAATGATGACAACAGCAACAATGAAAACTCCACAATTCATTTTGTCAGGCTACTGAGGCATTAGTAACAGGCTGACGGGCTAGGTAAAAGAAGAATATCATAGGCCAATCTCAATATTGAACATTCAGTCCTGATGCAAAAGTCATCACACACCACCTGGTGGTGGGTACTGAGGGCACATATTGCATGGAGCACTGAGTGTGGGGTATAAACAATGAATCTTGGAACACTGAAAAAATAAAATAAATTTAAAGTAAAAAAAAAGTCATCACACATATTTTTTCAAAAAATCTAGCATACCAGAAATAAAATACAACTTGCTTAACCTGGAAAAGATAACTAAAATAAAATTCTAACGGTCTCAATCCATTAAAATACTAAAAAGTAGTCCTTTAGTCGGTAACAAAAAACATATTTGCTACCACTTCTTCTATTTCGTGTTGCAGTTTTAGGCACCGGCTATATGCACACAGCTTGAAACACATGTGTAGACACAACAAATCAAAACGAAGAAAATGAAACAAAAATTTGAAAGACCTCAAATGCAAAATATCTTCATGATCTTATGAAGAAAATTTCAAAAGTGTCTTGAAAGGTATTTTTAAAAGATGTAAATAAATGAAGTGGCACACTATATTCATAATAAAGGAAAATGTAATATTAAAATGTTAATATCCCCCAAATCTATCTATGCTTACAATGCAATTCCAGACTCAGAAATAAGAGTTTCATGAAATCTTATGGCAAGCTGATTCTATAACTTATATGAAAATCCAACAATCAAAAATAGCTAACAATAAAAAATAACCAAATTCTGGAGGGAACAGGGAAAGAGAATTTTAATTGCTTATGCTAATTACAAACTGCCATATTTAAAATAATGTGCTATTTTGCAGGAATAGAAAATTAAATGGATGAATAGAACAGAGAGCCAAGAAAATGACCAAAATTCTCTGTAAACTTAATGAAATAGGTGGCATTTCAGATCAGTGGGGAGAATTTAAAGCATAAAGATATGGTCCTGAGAAAATTGATTCCCCATATGCTTACGAAAGGAAATTTGACCTCTTTCTGACGTATCACCTAAATTTAAGTTCAGACTATAGACTTACATTACTTAATTGTGGTTGGAGGATAATTTCTAAATAAAACATAAAATAAAACCACAAACCATAAAGCAGAAGATTGATATTTACAACTACACTATACTGACAATAGTATGAATGTCATGAACAGAGATATTTTTACAACTTCCAACTGAAATAGATTTTATTTTTAATATAAAACAATTACTATAAACTAATAAAAATAATGTGTTCAATAAAAAATGGGAAAAATGGTAAAACTTGTCATTTTATAGAAGCACAATGCTGCAAAAACATATGAGAAAAATACTCTATCTCACTAGAAATTGAGGTGTATGAAATAACATCATGAGACACATTTTCATACTCACTAGGCTGGCAAAAAAGAAAAGATATTACAAAAATGTAATGAAAAAATAGTGAAATTCTTTCATTGCTAGCCAGTTTAAATAGGTAAAAACACATAGTAAACAATTTTTCTTTACTACATATACTTAAAAATGCAAAAATTAATGACCAAAAAATTCCAGGAATAGACTATACTAGACATCTTTCACAAGTGGTGTATTAGATATATGCAAGATTATACACTGCAACATTATTAGTAGTACAAATAAATCTGGACACGACCCAAATCCCCATCAACAGTAAAGTGGATAAGTAAATCACTGTTAATATATTCAAGAGAATAAGGAGCTAAATGAATCTCAAAATATCAATATGAGGCAAGCAAACCACAAAAGTCTCTTTATAATAATTCCATTTATATATGTATCTAAAGCCATGGGGGGAAAAGAATATTTTATGCATAAATATAAATGTGGAATATCAGCTAGGAATTATGTTGAATCCCTACTAATAGAGACCTTATTGTGGTAGCTCAAATAATTTCAGATCCTATTTTTCAACTACAAGAAGCCTGGGAAGTGGATATCCAGGAACTGCAATTCCACTCGTTTTTTCTTGGGCTCCTTACTTAGCATTACCTCTGTGTTCAATTTCAAAAAGTGACTATTGAAGCTCAGACATCTAGAACACATTATAGATAATAATAAGGAGAAAAGGAGGAAAAAGGGACAAATAGAAAAAGAGTTGTATTGAGAGCCCCACTCAATGCCTTTCACTTACATCTTTCATCTCAGGTCACAGAAGCTAGAAAATGTAGTAGTTTAGCTGAGTAGATTGCCACCATCAATAAAATCAGAGCTCTATATGAAAAGGGGGAAGGGGAAAGATATGGAATAAATAACTGACCGTCTCACTCATATAACGTAATGGCAGGGAAAGGCAAGAATGAGATTAACACAGAAAGAGAAGGTATCTCTGGAGACAGGGAAAATGGATGCTTTGCACTTGGAGGGCATACAGTTTCACAAATACATTGGTTATCATTTTATATCTAAACTTGATGGTAAGTACATGGATGTTCATTTTTAAACTATACATTATATGTTACCTCTATTCTTCTCTATTCTTATAAAGAGCTAAAAATTAAATGAAACAAAAGAAAAAACCTTTTCCAGTTAATCTTTCAATTCCAATGTGAAAAAAGCAAAATTACGTGCTTCTTTTACTGATTGCTGAAAAATGCACTGCCCTTTAACTGTGATTTTGACTTTGGCTATCTTCTAGCAACAGAGCCTAGCATGTATGCATGCCATGGCGCACGTAGATGGCTTAGATGGAACAATGACAGGTTTTAGGTGTATACATTATATTCCTTGTGTGAAAAAAAAATTTTTCTCTATTTTTAGAAGAAAACATGAAGGCAGTTTGCACACCTCAAATTAATAGAAAATTGTTCTGTATGTTTTTTTCAAAAAGAAAACAAATTTAGCTTTGAAGTACCCACTGTAATTCTCCGCATTTGTTCAAAAGGTAGAGAAGGAAATATAAGTGACAAAATGTTTGTTTTGCGCTGGGCACCGTGCTCGGTATTGAGCATTCAGAGTGGATCCTTTCTGGGTCACTTCATCTTTTGCAACAAGTCTCAGGACAAATTCCATGATATTACACAGTATGGGTTGAAAGAATGGCCTGCGAAAGAGTATTACAGGAGGACTTTGGGGTCTCCATGCCTCTGGCTGTCCCCTAAGGGAGACATGCTGGAGCCAGGACATCTTATTGATAAGTGGTCTGTTTCTGCCTTTCCTGTGGGACCCTGTCTCTCCCCATTGCTCTATCTTTTTACAGGGAAAACGTGATAAACATATTGTCAGAGGATGGAAAAGTAGACTTCTGGGACCTAGGCAATCTGGATTTCAGTGTCTTGGGTTTAGAGGAATTGCATGGGAAAATAAACTGCCTGGAACATGTGGGTCAGAACAGTTGTTTTATTATATTTTAAAGCTTAACATTATACCTGAGCAAACTGAACTCTGAGATATAAATTAATAGGTCAAAAGTCACATGGATAGTGAGCTTCACAATTAGACCTATGACTGGAGAGCTCATAGTACTATTCTACCCTGCTATTTTGTTTCTTAGTGTGAATATGACTGCAACAACCACAGAGCTTTATCAAATTCTATCTGCCCTGGAGGTGCCTGGGTGGCTCAGTGGGTTGAGCGCCTGACCCTTAGTTTCAGCTCTAGCCATGATCTCAGAGTTGTGAGATCGAGCCCCATGTGAAGCCCCACGTGGAGCTCTGGCTGGAGCTCATGCTCAGTGGAGAGTCTGCTTGAGATGCACTCTCCCACTCCCTCTGCCCCTCCTCCCACTCTTGCACACTCTCTCCCAAATAAGTAAATAAATAAAAATTCAATCTGCCCTGAATTATTTTTTTTTCAGAATTCAAGTATTTATTATTAGGCAAAGCTTACTCAGATATACATATGAACACACACATGTATATCTATACATTTATACATAATATGTCTTAATCATTCACGTATATATACATATATATATCTATGGTTGGAAGACTCATTTTTGTCCAAAATTTTACTAGAAAATGTGTAAAACAAAGTATAGTCAGCAATTCCAAACACCTCAGGAAATGAGCAGAAAGGAAATAAGACATAATTTTTAAAATCAGAATATTACAGAATAAATGAAAGTTATATTACAAGTTATTTCTATTTTCTACATTTCTGTTTATTGTCTTTCTTTTTTTTTTTTAAGATTTTATTTATTTGACAGAGAGAAACACAGCCAGAGAGGGAACACAAGCAGGGGGAGTGAGAGAGGAAGAAGCAGGCTTCCCACCAAGCAGGAAGCCCAATGTGGGACTCGATCCCGGGTCTCCGGGATCATGACCTGAGCCGAAGGCAGTTGCTTAACCAAGTGAGCCACCCAGGTGCCCCTGTTTATTGTCTTTCATAATTAGATATGAGAGTCAAGAAATCTAAAGTTTAGTCATGTAAAAATCAAGTATGGGGAGCAAATTCAGAAAATTACATTAAGGATTTGTTTTATTATTCCAAGATGATTCAGTAAAACTGATTTTGAAAATATAATGTTTTGATAAGTGTAGCAATGGTTTAGAGCATTAGTCTGCAAGAATTCAGCTACGTTGGTTAATAACTGTTAATCAGGTTCAGGTCAAAGGTTAATTCACTCTTGAGAACCATTAGCTCCACTCTGTTCCACCATAATGGATTGCACTGGTAAACTTCATCAGTCACTTTGCAAATTTAGAAAAAAAACTGTCATGATAAAAAGCACATGAATCATAACCGGACTTTGCCATTTCTAAATAACATTTAAATACTATATCTTGTATATTCTTGGTATTATCTTCATATATAAAATATGTTCATCATAAAAACAGATGTAAAGGAGAAAAATATTTTTGTCCTATTATTAATGTCACAGAAATGTAAAATTAAATATCAAATGGCTACCACTTGATTATTCTTTTTTTAAATAATTTATTTTATTTTTTCCAGTGTTCCAATATTCAATGTTTATCCCCCCACCCAGTGTTCCATGCAATACATGCCCTCCTTGATACCCACTAATATACTTAGGGAGAATTTAGAATTCATGCCATAACATTTTCATCTTTTCCCTTATTAAACCTATTTTGATATTCAAAATGGATGACAGGGAAGATTTAAATGCTAAGGTAATCTTAAACCAACATACAACTATTAATTTTAAGCTCCTTACTTTTGTTGCAATATTTTAATAAAGGGATGTTCATTCATCATGATGCATTTCTGTCCAAGTCTGCATTTCAGTGGAATTGCTAATGCATGGAAATATATTTAATTTTAGGCAATAGATAAATATATGTAGACTTGAAATACAATCAGATTCTTAAAGTTATACTTTTATAGATTATTGTGTTAAGTGTTAGGCTTTAATTTCTTCAAGGCTATGAGATTTCCAGAATTCAACAGAAGTTGGTCTGTAGGTGGGCCAAAATTAACCAAGCAACGTTTTATCTGCAATCTTCTGTCCACACTACATAAGCCCATATGAAATAGGTCCAAATCATAGTTAAGAACCTGTAGCTTAAATCTTCTCATAAAACTTGTTGACTTGTGCTTGAGATAACATTATATTACCAACAAAATAAGTCTTCATAAACATTTTATAGGTTACTTGACATTTTTGAACCCCATCTTTCTTTGCCTTTGCTCTAAAAGATAATAACATGTTTTGCTTGTCAAAAATGGTCCTCATCTCCTGAAAGAAGGCTTTTGTTTCTCTGGCCTAGACTTCTATCTGTCAAGGTCCTAAAACTTAGAGAAGTGCTAGTGATCCTTTGAGAGATAAGCTGGCAAGTAAACCTGTGTGGACTTTCTATATGGTAATTTATCCTGGAAACTACTCAATGTATTCATTCCATCAAAACTGCAATTGCAGAATTCACGGAACTATCAGTGTGTCTTTTCCCACCCCTGTTAGGAGAATAAAAGTAGACAGAAGAGAAGTATTTATTCCCTCTCCCCTTCTAAGAATTCTGTTCAATTTACTTCAAGTTACCTCTAAGTGCTTCTTTAAAAGCCTATATATTTCCCAATTTATTCTCCCAGTCCAAGAAACTCTCCCACATTCATAGAAACTTCTCTGTCTTCACCAGAAAAATCCTTTCCCCATCACCAGCCATGGATGAACTATAGCTCCTTATATTACTGGGAATACTAGATACAATCAAAAGTAACTTGAATATATTCCTCCCATCCCCCCACATATACCTTGCCACTTGGTTCTGCATGCACATATTCTGGTGTTTTTTCTGTTGCTAGGGCTCTAACCTCTCTGCTTTGTTCTAAAATCAATTTCTCCCCTCTCTCACGACATCCCATTCACTTTCTTCTACTCAAAGGCATAGTGTCGGTAATTTTTTTTTCACCTACATTAATGTTTTTCACCTACAGTATGAATTCTTGTCTGTCTCCTGGAAAATACCTTCCAGCCCACACATAAGTTGTATTTTTTCACATCTAGAAATTCTGCATCTTCCCCTGGGACCTCTCTCCTCAGCTGAATGCATATATATTTAATTGATTACTCTTTATTCGAATGTGCACTTCAAACTTGACAACCTAAACCTGTTGCTCTTTTTTAAAGTGCATGCATAGCACCATCATTTTTTCCTTGCCTGTTTGATTGCATTGGCTTCTATCAGGCCCCCTTGCCTCTGCTTTTGTACCCTAAAACCTATTATCAAACCAATAGTCAGAGAATTCCTTTCATACAGTGTCAAGGGAGACTATGTCACTCCTTAATGTCTGATACCCTCCTCTCCAGCTTATAACACAAAAGTCTTTGCCATGGTCAATTCTGGTCCCACCATTCCTCTCTGTTTTCCACCACAGTCTTCCCTTGTTTTCTTTTCTCCATTGGCTCTGGCTATCTTGTTATTCTTAGAAAATGTCAAACATGTTTCCATTTTGGTGTTTTTACAGTTACCATTCTCTGTACTTCAGACACTTTCTTTCATATAAAATACATCCTCCTTCGTGTTTTTTCATGTCTCTACTCAAACATCTCATTACCTGAGTCTTCCCTGAGTGCTAATATATAATATTATAGAGCATAGTATAATAAAACATGCATATTCAGAACTCTTTATCCTCTTTGTATCATTTATATTTCTTCAAATAATTTGTTTTCTATTTCCCCTTACAGAAATAGATCTCCATGAGGGCAGATTCTTTTCCTGTTTTGGTTGCTCACATATTTCAAAGGCCTTACTGGGGCCTGGGACGTAATACATTCTCAGCATATATTGTTAAATGATGGATGCAATAATGTTGGTATATTTCAGATTGGCTATTCTTTACTTATCAGGTTCCAAGGCTTTAAATAATCATGTCTTTCTAGGCTAGTTTTAAACTTTGGAACTAAGAAAAATCATTTAACCCCAGTCAAACTAGCTAATGCAGCATGTACAACCTTTTGGAGCACCATATATATTTATAGTACTGATTATCTTCCTATCTTTTAAAAAATATTTTATTTTACTTATTTGACAGAGAGAAACACAGCCAGAGAGGGAACACAAGCAAAGGGAGTGGGAGAGGGAGAATCAGGCTTCCTGTCAAACAGGGAGCCAGATGTGGGGCTCAATCCTGGGGGTCCAGGATCATGACCTGAGCCGAAGGCAGATGCTTAACAACTGAGCCCCCTAGGTGCCCCTATCTTTTTATTTTTTGTAACATTTATAAGCTGCAAGGACTAATAGCACAAATTATACACAATACTCAGAACACTCAGAAGACAAAGAGAAATGGGCGTGGTGAAAACAGGCTTGTTAGAGAGTAAATGATGGTGGAGAATAGAAGTGACCACAATGAGAAAAATCAAACAAACAAAAAATTTCCAGAAGTCTGAGTTTTTTGCTTTAGGGATCTTTTGAGGGTTATTACCTTAACACAGGATACCTACTCAAGAAGACACCTATGGTATTATCTTACTACAATGTAAGAAATAAAGTTACAAGAATCCATTATATCGAGTCATTCACTGAAAATTAGATTACATCGTTTCTTAGAATTGTTTTAATGTGGCAAAAGGTGCACAGTGTATTTTAAAAGGTGTTTTAATTTAAAAAGTTATTTAGACAATTTTTCTGGATATATGTTTTTATGTACTTACTGGGTGAGTAGGACATTATTGGGCTTTACTTTATGCAAAGTTATGTTTACGGTTGTCTCAGCAAAATGGAAATTATACATTTGTACTTTCATAGCTAGTACTGTAACTGAATGTTTCTATCTAAAATTTTCTTAATTGTGCTCACAAAAACCCTTGAGAATTCTGAGATACGAAAACCTTGATAAAAATAAAACTGGATTAAACATTTTATCGGGAATACAATGATTTTTTTAATCACCAAAATATTATTCAGCTAAAAATTAAAAATAAGGAAAGATTAAAGACTCTGGAAACAGCAGAAGAGAGCAATTTAAGAAAAAGAAACAACGAGGAAAAACTAGCAACTTTCCTCTAGTCTATGTACTTTGGACTCTCCTTGACCCAAGGTAGTAGCTAAGGTATAAATTTAAAGTGAACTTTTCCTCATATGTCATAAAATCACTACCAATTTTCTTGCTCAGTTGGCTACCTTTATCTGTAGAGCAATTCTACCTATGAGTTTTATGTGGTATTAGAAAATCAGAGTTTCACTATATTTCTCATTTGTAGTAGAGGGAAGTGGAGATTTAGGTTTTAGCAGCTAATGAATTCTCTTCAAATAAAGTACCTCTGTTTATTAGGTATCCATCATTTAAGTATTTTTTTAAACGATTTTATTTACTTATTTATTTGTCAGAGAGAGAAAGCACAAAGAGGGGGCGCAACTGCAGAAGGAGAAGCAGGCTCCCGCTGAGCAAGGAGCCTGATGTGGAGCTCAATCCCAGGACCCTGGGAGAAAAAAACAGATGCTAATGTGACTGAACCACACAGCCATCTCCACTATTGAAGTTTAAAACTCTTTTTTCTCATTCTTTCTCTGGGATCAGAACCATTTAGAGAAAAATATTCTGAAGGTTTTAATTTATTAAAACTTTTTTTCTTTTTAATAATATGATGATTTTATTTTCTAATCATTTATTTATTTAATGAATATTTATTAACCAAGTATATATGCCTGATACTGAACTTGTTGTTTGAGATAAAGCAGTAAACCAGATGGAATATATCCTTGGGCCCATACTGGTTAAATTCCAATGAGAAATAGTGTTTGTTGAGGCACTAAGACTAAGATGATAGTATTAAATATATTGAGATAGTAGCCACAGATAGTAAAGTAATTAAATGAGTAGTTGTTTGTAGAAAGTATAAAATAAGCAAAAAATTGAGATAAATTGCTAGATATTTATTGCCCCCAAATTTCGTTTTGCAAAATTCTAATAATTCAGGTTTACATTACCCTGATTCCACTTTACAGATTGAAGTAATCAAAGAGGCCATGGTAATTGTGTTTCCCCTTAAAGTCCTTACATGCTTCCTCAAATATTTGAGGAAATGCAACCTTGGTAATACCTATAACTGATGTATTAGTTATCTATTGCTGTGAAACAAATTATCCAAAGCATAGTAGCATAAAACATCAGATATTCATCATTTTAAAGCTTCTAAGTTTCTTTGGGAAACATAGCAGCATAAAATAGCAATAAATGTTTATTGCTTTATAGTTTCTGTGAGCCAGGAATTCTGAAATGATTTTATTGGACAGTTCTGGCCTTAGATTTCCATGAAGTTACCGTCAAGATGGCTGCTGAGATTATAGTAATCTAAGAGCTTGACTGTGGCTAGAAGATCTACTTCTAAGGGGCTCTAATTGAGAGGTCTGAGTTTCTTTCCAGAGGGCTGTTTGAGTGTTACAATGATGTGGCTGCTGGGTAAGTGATTCATGAGACAAAGCAAGGCAGAGGCTATAATGTCTTTTATAACCTAGCCTCAGAAGTCATGCCACGTTGCTTCTGCAATATACTATTGATTACACAGCCCAACTTAATGTGAAAGGGGACTGGATAAAGGGGTGGATTCCATGATGTGAAAATCCCTGGGGACCATCTTGGGGGCTGGTTACTATATCTAGGATCAATTCATTTCCTTTTCCTTTTCGATTTTTTTTTCCATTTAAAATCTGTTTTACTTGGAATGCATTATAATCAGACTCAGCATATTTTCAAATCTCTGTGACAGATGCTATCTTGTCTGTAGATAAGTCTTTCCAAAGCCTGAAGGCAAGGCCCTCAGAACTAAGCACTCATTATACTTCCTTTATTTATTACGTGATCTAATTTATGAAAAGTGTGTATCTGTTTTAGAAATCTATACGATGTCTTTTGTCCCTGATGTTAACATATTTTCATGAAATATGAATGAATATTTCATGAAATATCATGAAATGCTCTTTAAGTTGAAAATAACATTTATTATTTAGAGATTGCTTTCCCTGCCCTTTTATTTTACATGTGAGATTACTAATGTCCAGAGAGGTCCAGTAACTAAGGTTGTAAAATTTGGAATAGAATTCAGGTATTCTGACTCTTGATCCTTTGTCTTTCCTTTACAACTTGCTAAGCGCTGAACAGTTTTCAATAATTTCATTCTAGTATAAGAAAGCATCCATAAATTTAGCAGTGAGATTTGCAGGGTAGTTATAATGGAACACTTCAACAATGCCAGCAGCTATAAACTTTTTCATATATGATTTCCTTCTTTTCATTATGCTGGAGTTTCTGCTCAGCATTTCAAAGATGTAAAACACTGAAATGGGACTTCCCTCAAAGAGAAAACAAAAAGTGAAAATGTATAGGAAAATTGCAATTTTAGAAATGTGTTGGTTTCAAAGTTCTGACAACAAAATACATTTTTCAGAAATATATCTGTATAATTATGTGTTGCCTGACATGCCTTACCAAACAAATAACATGATTCTGGAGTCATTAAATTTAAACACACACATATATGGTTCCCTCAACCCTTAATATCTACTTAGCGCATCTGTGTTTGCAAATATATTTCATTTCCTTTCAAATAAAATGATTTTCCCCTTCCCAAACCCAATTTATTGGTGCTAGAAGCACTATGCCTAATGGTTGAATCACTTCAGGAGTTGTGAATCAACTGTAAAATGAAAATTAATTTATCAGTGAACAAAAGTAATTCAGATAGAATAGTGGCTCATCAACTATTAAACTCTACTATTTGCTTGGTATGTTGATGTATGACATGACGCTTTGTGATTTTTTTTAATCACTTCCTTTGTTCTTGACATTCTTTCCTCATAATAAGATTTAAAAAACAGAAGAATGCTAAATAAAATAAAATTATATGCTAGAATATTTTAGTCTTTGTTTTTAACTCATTAGCTCATCAAAATAAGGCTCTGCAGCAGCCTGTTTGTAAAATGATCAAAATGGAAGAAGAAAAGGAACTGCCTTATAACTCCCAAATGTTTTGCAAAGCCAAAACTTGTCTTATACTCAGAATTTAATATTTAACATTCGCTATTTTATACCAAATATTAAATTTCATAATGCAACTCCATTTTAAGGCAAACTTTTATTTAAGACTAGTTTTAGGTTTTAGAAAAAATAACTGAGTAGTTGAAAGAGTTACTATACACCACACACCCACTTTGCAGTATTATTTTTATAGCATATTTGTTATAATTACCAAACCAATACTGATATATTATTATTAACCAAAGTCCATATGGTATTTGTATTCCTTAATTTAATCTCTTCTATTTATGGATCCCATATTATATCTAGTTATTATGTCTGCTTCTGACAGTTGGCCCAAGACCATTTCTCTGACTTGCCTTGTTTGAGTGACTTTGAGAGTTTTGATGAGTACTGGCTAAATATTTGTAAAATGTGCCTATTTAAGAGTTTGCTTTGGGTTTTTCTTATGGTTAGATTGCACTATGCATTTGAGGGGAGGAAGAACAACAGAAGTAAAGTGTGGCATGTTTTTTAAGCACATATGTAGTAGACTAATCAATACTATTATAATCTCTCATTCTATCCATTATATATTCAACTTAATGTTTTCATGAGCCTTTGGACCTGAATCCAGATAATATTATTACTCAGGTGTATGGGATTAACTTGATGCTCTTGGAATATTGATTCTTACAAACAAGTGTGATAACGTCTGTAGGCTTTTGTATTTATATTAATAAAAATGTAAGAAATAAATACCTTGCTTTCTTCATAAACTTTGAAACCTGAAGCTCTGAAAGTTATACTTGATGACTGTAATATAAATGTCATCTCCACCTGTATTATAAATCTATAAATACTTTGTTTCCATTGAGAATAAATTTCCTAAGGTAGGTTTTCTATGAATTAGCTTAATGAACCCTTATGAATGGTATTCATTCAAATTTTATCACTCCATCCATAAATTTTTTTCTCTCATAACTAGTAAAGTTCAATTTTGATTAAGTAAGTTCTGAATATATTAACTATATTGTCTATTAATTTTGCATAATTATTTCCTGACAGTGAAATTTCAGAGGGCGTGTATATCAAATATAGTATGTGTATATAAGTCAACTGCTGCAGAAGGGCTAACTAGATATATGGAACATAAGCACCTTTATGAAGTATAATAAAATTCTGAATTATACTTAACATTATATTTTAGCTGTCATATGAATTAATAATATGAAAGGTAGGAAATCAGGTTAAAATATTTTTTGGTTGAAGCTTTTATCAGAGTATTATTGATAAGGCTGAGATAAACTGTAAAGTTCTGTATCAAGGCCCTCTGTATACACAGTGGATATGACAATAATCACAATGGGTGAATCACTCCTTTTAAAAAAGCATCCAATTGGTCTCATCCTCCTTTGAGAAAGAGTTTTAAGAGTATGAACTAGTCACTCTTGGCAGTACTGCTGAAATGAAACTCTTGACCTTGGCTTGAGCATAGCTGGACGGTGCTTCTCCATCACCCAGAGATCTTAAAACACAGATTTCTGGGCCCTCTCCTTAGAAATCCTGATTCAATTGTCTGACAAGAGGCCTGGAAATTTGCATTTTTAGCAAGTCTCAAGTGATGTTGACACTGCTATCTCCCATCTACTGCGTACTTTAAGAATGAAAAAGCTACTATATGAGATGTTACACTCATTTATAGGAGTGGTCACTTCCTTTTAAAGACAGGATTCTGGGGAGGAAGTCAGTGAAGTCAATTAAAGAACAAATTCCAAGGGAAAAAAAATTCAATTAATTCTTCCAAAATTAAACTGATTTTTTATATAAAAATCAGCTGTCCTCACATGTATATAATACATTCTAAAACCCCACATCCCAGAAGGCATAGTGGCTTTTATATCATTTTGGTTCTAGAAGGATTTTATGAGCAGTCTTCAAAAATGTTCGCATGCCCAGTGTTCATTGGTTATTTTATACATTGGTGTCCTGAGCATAAACAGATGAAATGTATGTAAGTAGACAGAAGGATTCGATTCAAGTAATATAGAAAAACAATTTTAAACTGATTATTATTTTAATAATCTTATTTTCCTACAGGTTTTGTGTTATTAAAACAGTATGACTCTATTTTCCAATCTTTGTTTTATTAAACATAAATTGAGCTGAGTAATTTAAAATATCAAATTGGTTTTCTCCAACAATTCATGAATCAGGCCACATCCCATCTAGTAAATAGGAAGGAGCTGTGTCTGTAGGAAGGGAAAGGTTTTTAAAGGTACTCTGTGTGTGTATGTGTGTGTGCGTGTAGGGGGATTATTAGCAAAAAATGCACTGTTTTAGGCAAAGTCACCTTCCTAAGGGGAAGAAAAGCAGTCTATCAGTAAATTTCTCAGTACCAACCAGGAAATTCCATGTTGACTCATTAAAGGTTACATTGGAATGGGGGTTAGAACTATAGTTAGGCTAGGTACTAAATTTTGTTTTGTTGATATGAGGTCCTAACATAGATGACCTAATTTGTGACCTGTGGTTTTCTTTATAACAGTTTTTAAAGATTTCAATTATTTTCAGTGAGACTAATGGTTATGTTAAAGTTGGTATTTTTGACCTGGTTTTTGCATAATTTAACCAATCAAAATCATCATTTCTAGAGAATTGAATAAGACAATTTGTATATACAACATTTGAAAAATAAAATAGTCTAAGCCATTACCAAACTATTATTTTAGTTGAAGCGGCCATATAAAAGAGTTAAAAAGGGAAAATAAGTATCACCCTGTAATAGAAATATCCATATACTCTTTATATTTCACATAAATAGAAATTACCTTTTGAATATTTAAATCACAGTAACAGTCAAATGTCTGCTGTTTGAACTAATGTTTTTAATATTATTCTGGCCTATCTTTCCAGTAATAGACTCCAAATTTTAAATATCACTAGATTAGAAATAATCATCATATCAAACCCATATACCTATATGAAGTACTGGCTTTCTCTGCAATTAGTTCATAGCTCTCTGTACCAAACTCTGTGGTTTCTACAAAGATGCATACATTTGTAAGCTTATTTATAGTAAATTTTCCCTCACATCATACTTGTAATTCTGCTCCAAACCATGTTTCATCAAAAAGGAGAGGGTTTGCAGGAATAAATAAAAGTCCTTTGAAATTCAGCTTAGATGTTTCCATACCACAATTTCTTTAAGAAAAAAAAACAAAACATAACATACCTTTGGGTATTTAGTAATTCCCTGATATTTTCATCATGTATTCATCTCAGTTAAAGAATACTTACAGAGTCAATCAAACTATAGTGGGACAACAACCAAGATGAATGCTAAAATGTGATTTCCTGCACTTTATGTCATTCTCATTAGAATTACACTACAGACATGAACTTATATGTAGAAATTGTTTAACAATGCATTGACGAAACTTCAATTCTAGAATATATTAAATGTTGGTGTAATTGCAAATGAACTTTAGCATAAGATATAAACCATATTTTTCATTAGTGAGTTACATGTATTGAAATGTTTGGCTCTTATGTAAACTATTTTTCCTTCAGTAAACTGAATGGTTTTAAAAAATTATGAATTTAAAGTTAATTCCAATTAATTTGGAATACTAGGGATAACGAAATGTCAATTTAAAAAGTTCTTAATTAGGGGTGCATGGGTGGCTCAGTTGGTTGAGCACCCAACTCTTGGTTTTGGTTCTGGTCATGATCTCAGGGTCCCAGCATTGAGCCCCAGATCTGGCTCCAAGTGCGGGGCCTTTGTAGCATCTGCTTGAGAATCTTTCCCCCTCCCTCTCTCTCTTCCTTCTGTTTTCTCTCTTTCCCCCTCTTTCTCTCTCAAATAAATAAAATCTTTTTCTAAAATATCTTAACCCAAATTATACTTTAATACTACTTAAAACTTTTTTCAGGGCCATTTCTGAAGAATATTAAAAGCTCTTGATCCATCTTGACAATTTAAAAAACTTATTGCACATTTTTAAAAATTTTATTTCACCTAAAGTCAGACAAAATTTCAAATTATAAAACCTGTGAACAAGGAACATACTCATTCTTTCATAAAATGGAATAAGAAATAAAAAACAGAATTGAAAATGGTAGAGATCAGAGTAGAGGCATCAAAACCAGGACTAATTTATATCTATTTTATCTAAATTTTTTCTTTGGTTAGAGAGGAGTGAGGGAAGAAAAATAGTAGTGCAGAGTTTGAGAACTAGAATTTTTTCTATTAATGCTAGCACAGGGACTTAAGGAGTCAGTAAACAGTGGATAAAAAGGCACCCATTTTGCTGAAACTGTCCTCCAGGGATTATGCACCAAATATCCCATAAATTCCCACTATAGCAACCAGGGTGGCAGCTCCTTTTAATCGTCTCTTCATTTGCTATATTAACACTTCTGATGCACCCCTAAGCACTTTACCTTTTCTGAGTCTGCCCTTCAAATGTTTTTTAAAACTGATTTATTCTACATAATGTTATTGATGGACAGTGGTCCATAAAGAAAAGATTTTGTCGAACTTAAAATGGAACCTGAGTGTTTCCCAATGGGGATAATCCTTTATGCATGTGAAATTATAATAACCTAATAAAAATTGCTTGTCATTTTTGCCAGTGAAATTTCCTTCCAGCTTCAAATATTAAATATTTCTCCTAGCTTCTGATAGTAAATAATATTGGTCACTGATACTTTGTTGCATTTGGACCTCCTGATTCCAGAACACAAGACTGTACTGTATATTTATTTGGTAAAAATAAAACAGTAGAACTTTTTGAGCTCTTAAGTAGAAATTGGCTAATTTCCCTATGGATTTCCAGTTTGGAACATTTACATATTGTATTAAATGAGAGAAACCACTCTGAAATCATGTATGCAATATGAAATCACTACAGATTGATGAATAGCAGCCAGCTAGGTCTTCAGTGTGGTCTAGTAAATATTCAAATTAATTAATTTTATTAAGAAATGTTACCAGTCACTATAAACAATATGTCAATCAAGTGTCCCGTTAAGAAAAATAATTTAACCCCATTGATTCAAATGAACTGATTTTTTTGAAGTTTTTAATTAAATTCCAGTTAGTCGATATAAAGTGCAATATTAATGTCAGGTGTAGAATTTATTGATTCAGTACTTACCTATGATATCTGTTACTCATCACAAGTGCACTCTTTAATTTCTATCACCTTTAACCCATCCCCTTACCCACCTCCCCTCTGCTTACCATCAGTTTGTTTTCTATAGGTAAGAATCTGCTTTACAGCTTGCCTATTTTTTCCCCTATGATTATTTGGCTTGTTTTCTTAAATTCTGCCTATGCGTGAAATCATACAGTATTTGTCTTTCTCTGACTGACTTATTTTGATTAGCATAATACTCTATCCATGTCATTGCAAGTGGCAGAACTTCATTCTTTTGGATGGCTGAGTAATATTCAGTATTGAGTATATATTGAGTAATATATATGCGCATACCACCTCTTCCTTATTTCTTCATCTGTGGATGGACATTTGGGCTCTTGCCATAATTTGGTTATTGTTGATAATGCTGCTATAAACATCGGGGTGCATGTGTCCCTTCGAATCAGTATTTTTGTATCCTTTGAGTAAATACCTAGTACTGTGGTTGTTTGATCATAGGATAGTTCTATTTTTACTTTTTGAGTAATCTCCATACTGTTTTCCACAGTAGCTGTACCAGTTTGCAGTCCCACCAACAGTGTAAGAGGTTTCCCCTTTCTCCACAGTCTCATCAACACCTGTTGTTTCTTGTGTTAATTTTAGCCATTCTAACTAGTGTAAGGCAATATCTCATTGTAGCTCAAATTTTTTAATAAAGGGACTACTTTTTTTAATAAAGGGACACAATGATTAAAGAACAAACAAGGAATGATAATGTACCCAGAGACAGCAGCAACAGGGAACTCTTACTTTCACAGCTGAAAGGACAAGGGAAGACAGTGTGTTTTGTGTGCCAGGTGAGTGCTACAGCTTAGATAGATGGGGGGTGGAGGGTATTTGTCTGGGCTGCAGTGAAGATAATGACAAGAGGCACTGAAGCAGGGAGTGGGGAAGAAATATCCTGCTTGATCTCTCCTTGTGTTTTCCTCCTGCCTAATCCAATCAAAGCCACAAGAGAGAGAATCTGGGTGATACCTGCAAGAGGCTCAGCCTCTAGGGACACAGCCCAGGAGGAGAAAGCAGATAGGAAGAGGCAAACAAAACAGAACCTGAACATTCCCTGACAAGGTTAGGGGAAAGCACAAGGAACTCCTCCAGCCCACTGGGCAGTACCATCAAATGTTAGCTCTTTGTCTTATTTCCTTCAGGGTTACCATTAGCATTTTTGTATTTCTGCTCACCTTCTGCTACCCTGGGAGCTTTCCTTTCAGCACTTTCCTCAAGTGTCATATCTTATGTGTCCATCCTGAATCACTCTTAGCAGGCAAATGTAGCAATTTGTGGAGAGAAGAAGGGGGAGCAGGAGCAAGAGTGAGGGGGTGAGGGAGAAGGAGATGAGGTAGGGAAGGAGAGAGAAAAGAGAAGACAGAAGAACAAATTACATGGATCCCTTCTTAATGTGGCTCATGCTTATCTGTTCGTCTTTTTAAATATACTAGTGATTCTACATTTGTCAGTAGAGAAGAATTAAATATTCAAGTAGATTTTCAGAAAGACTTTAATTATTTTTTCTTTTTCTCATTTTTCAAATGCCTTTTTTTTTGTCTTTACTGCTGAACACCACCTTGACTGAGTAAAGATTAAAAGTTTCATAGGCTTTCCTATAACATTCCTTAGATCTTGTTGTAATGTCTGTTGGCATCTAATCTCATGGGAGAAACCTAAAGCAAGCTTTATTTCTTTTTAGAATAACTTGTTATTTCTGGATAAATTTTAAGATTTTTGTCTTTCCTTGAATTTAGTAATTTCATCAAGGCTAAATTCAATCTTTTCAACTATTTCTTTGTTGTTGTTTTTTTTTACTTTTTCCACAATACATCTTTTCTGTTTCAGATGTTCCTTTGTATATATATATTTAAGATGTTTTTCAAACAGATAGTAAATATATTTTGTTTCTTTTTTCTTCCTTCAAGAATAGTAAACATGCATATTTTATCTTTGTTGATGTTTCTCCATATGTGTCTTCTTCTCTAACTCATGCTTATATTTCACCTTTTTTTGCATTCTGTCATTTGTTTGATAAATCACTGATGCCCACAATGAGGAGAGGCTGCCTAAGATGAGGTATTACAACCAAGTAAGAAGGCTTGAGTTTGTGAAAAGCTGCATTCTGGAGTCTTGTCAGGACAAAGGATTTATGAAAATGTCCTCCCCAAACCAAAACAAACTAACAAGCATAAAGAAACTCGCACATGTAAAGTCCTCATGGTCTTGAAAGGATGAGAAAATGACTCAAAAGAACCCATGAAAATACCCAGGAAAGAAAGATCAGGCTTCAATATGGGCCAAAGTCAAGAAAGAGCAAAGCCATATTTACCAAGTAAGAAATTTTAAGTCTCTCCTACTCTTTGTTCTAACCTACGTGGTCTTTACTCCAAGACTGAAGTACTCAGATAATTTTACATGCCTGACACCATTCTGATAACTTGATGAGCCTTGCGTTGTTTTGCTTTTAGGTAATATTAAATTTTTTAGTGAGTACTTAAAATACCCTTCTCATAAAATAATTAAAACTTCAAACAATTCAAAATTAAGTCCTCTCCTTAATATCATGGTTAAACATGTATTCTAAATTTTCTCTGAATTTTAATCAAGATTGTTACATCAAAATTGCTAGATTTTCCCTATTTTTCATTATTCATATAATAGCTAGCCTATAGTACTGTTAATTAGGCTAATTATTGTGTCTGGTGCTCTGAATAATTCTTCTTGGTCTCTTAAAAACACATTTTTTTTCTATAAACCAGATCTACCTATTCAACTTTTACCTATCTTCAATTAATAATAGATCTGACTGACTGCTTTATAATTATAGCTAATATTTGCATAATGTTTACTCTATGCCAGGGACTCTTGTGTGTTCCTTATATTTAATTTTTATAACAGTCCTTATGGGATAGGATCTTGGAACAGTTGCATTTTATATATGATAATTTGAGGCACAGACATTTTAATGATTAATTCCTGGCAATATATCTCATAAGGAATACACCAAGATTCAGGCTCAGATAGTCTGACTCCAAAATTGTCCTTTAACTAATATATTATTCCTCTTTAAAGCACGGGAGTAATAGAAAGTGAGGTCCATGAATAATACACATTAAAATCATCTGTGGTCCTTGGTAAAATGTGCATTGCTGGGTTCATCTGCTTCCATGTATGCTTAATAATCATTTAAAAAGGAAGTGCAGGTGATTCTAAGAGAACTTACCATTTCCAAACCATTGAAATTGTAGCTATTCTTTTGTGTATTTTCTTTGAGCATAAATTCAAAACAGAGCAGATGATAGCCTCGATTTTCAAGCTATTTGATAACATTCTAATTTTCTTTGCTTTGTGATAACTTCTATGCTAATTGAGATGATTGAGTATTCTTATATTTTATCTACATATTCCACAAGTAGCCAAACAATTAACATAGTATCTGAGGAAACTAGAGATGTCTTTGAGGGAATGAAAACTGGTGCAGCCACTGTGGAAACCAGTATGAAGTTTTCTCAAAAAATTAAAAGTAGAACTACTGTATGATCTGAGAATTGCACTATTGGGTATTTACCCCCAAAATACAAAAACATTCATTCAAAGAGATACATGTACCCCTATGTTTATTGCAGCATTACTTACAATAGCCAAACTATGGAAGCAGCCCAAATGTCCATGGATAGATGAATGGATAAAGAAAAGGATATTATAAAAAAGAATGAAATCTTGCCATTTGCAACAACATGGTTAGAGCTAGAGAATGTAACGCTAAGTGAAGTAAGTCAGAGAAAGACAAATATCATATGATCCTACTCATATGTAGAATTCAAGGAGCAAAACAAAATAGGAGAGAGAATGAGAAACAAAGAAGTAGACTCTTAACAAAATGGTAGCTACGAGAGGGGAAGTGGGTGAGGGGATGGGAGAGAGAGGGGATGGATATTAAAGAGCACATTTATCATGATGAAAAGAAAATGAAAATAATAAAAATTAAAAAAAACAAAAAATATCTTTGACTACCTTTAAAAAAACCTCTCAATGGCTGAGATTAGCAAAGCTTTATTTATTTAAAATCAAATTCTTCCTTTCCACTATGCCTTTCTTAACATGTTAACTTTGATGTTCATAATTTTCATTTCTTGTATTTAAGATGGCAGCTGGCCCTTGAGACTCATAAGTGCATTTCATATAGGAGAAATGGAAAAAAATATGTTTCATTTAAAAAATTAAAAATGGGCACTTTTTCCCAAGGACTCCCAACTGCTTCATACTGTCCTAAACTCTGTTACATGGACATCTTTTGTTGGTTGGCAGCTGGTAGAGGAATTGTATTTAGGCGTTTACCCAACCAACCAACAGTGAAGGCCAAAGTCAACCCCTAAACCTATGCATTGACTATATTAACTTCTCCCCTGTACACATAACATACCATCTCCTGATTCTATATTCAGCTACTGTACCTGGCTTGAAATTGGAATCTCTCCATCATATGCGGATGTTGTTTCTCAGGGCCTGGTAACCTGCTGCCTAAAGTGCAATTTGCCTTCAGCTCCCTCACACGATATGCAGTGCTACCAAAGGAAGAGGAAACAACCACGGTTTTCCCCAAGGAGTGTAGGGAAGACCCTAAAGTAATCACTCATCTGTGAGGAAAACTTGCTTTTTTAGCCAATATGAAAGTCCTGGTTTTGCTTTTGGAAGAATCTTCCTATGCTTTATTACACCTCATTATCCCTTCTGAGCAGATCCTATTGTGAAGGACATTTTTCTTGCAGGCTATATAGATTTAACAGCTTATATTAAGTTGGTGGAATTTGGGGTCTTATAAATTGCTGTAGGGAGTGAGCAATTACAGGTTGTTGTAGGCCATATCTGAGGTTTCATATTGGCAAGAGTTCCCTTAAAACTTGTACAGATAACCAATTAGCTTCCAGTCATGTGATTGTGTCTTTAAACACAGTCAGGTTATTATGTCAACACAGACTCTAAGTCTGAAGATCATAATATTCCATTTCCTGAGCTCTATGTTCTGCCTGTGTGTTACCTCCTACATTAATGGCTACTACCTTGACCTTACCATCCCACTTTTCCACTATAAACAATAGTTTTGTGGTTTCTCTCCACCATTTCATTTGGAAGAACAAGCTTAGTGGATGGTGCTTTAAAAAGTGTGGGGTTTCAGTTATATATACTTTAAAGCTGCTGCTTGACATTTTCAACTTCTAATAGAATCAGTTAGTACAGAGGTGTGTGCATTTTTCAATGTAGCAAGACTGCTAGGGTACTCTCAGAAGAAGAGAGTGCCCCTCTTAACAAAGCTGTTTTTATACCCTGCCACCTGAAAATCAGGTTAATTCTGGTTTCTATTCATTCATCTTTTCTCAGACTTTACTGACAGCAGCACAGAATTATTGGAAGCATAATAACACAGTCAATTTTTGATCAGCTTCTTATTTTTATACTACTTCCTCTAAATTTCAGTGTCATCTCAATGACACAGCAGGTGATCCTTGACCAAGTGTTTTGCCATCATGTCACAGGGAGCCAGTAACCTTCCAACCTGCAGTGATAAGTACTCCTCTCTCAGAGATTATTAACAGAGCAAACCAGTATCATCCATTTGCCTTACTGTCCAGTACTCACTGAACACTTTTTTATAGTTTGGGAACATCTCCACCTTATCGTGCCAAGGTGGAAATTAGAACATTTGTTTCCCCATGATTCTTTGCAGCTTGGGCACTAGTAGGTGATGGAGACTAGATATGAAAAAACCAAAATGGTGCTGAAACATGGCACCTGGGTGGCTCAGTCTGTTAAGCATTTGCCTTTGGCTCAGGTCATGATCCCAGAGTCCTGAGATCCAGCCCTGTGTCATCCTGGATGGGCAGGGAGCCTGCTTCTCCCTTTCCCTCTGCCCCTCCCGTGCGCATGCTCTCTCATTCTCTTTCTCTCTGTCTGTCAAATACATAAAATCTTTAAAAAATGGTGCTGAAGGAAGGTGGAAACAGATTACAAGATTGCATTCATGATGCACGGTGACTTTGTTGCTCCCAACGATAGCACTGCTGAAGACTATGTTCGTGGCAGGAATATAGACATTTCCTGGATACTGCATTCACAATGGCAAAGGTATTGGTGACCTACTGCCAATTATGCAAATTAGATTAAGGCATGATTTCTAGAAACCTAGCCTCAAGCATGTTTCTCCAGCCCCGCCCAGTATTCCAGTAGGATTACTCCCCTTCCTTTTACTGTACTCCATTTCTACTTTTTTCCGCCTCTCTGGTTTGCTTCACATTAATTACACTAACAGATAGAAGGACATTACATTCTAATGAGATACATGCTTGGAAGCAACAAACATAACTAAATAAGAATATAAATGTGTGTGTATATTTACGAGATGATTTTAAAAAGTGAATGAGTGTGTGTTTGTATATATGCTGTGTGTTTATCCAAGTCAACTTAAATACCATTTAATTTGTTTCACAATAGCAACACAGAGCTATACTTGTGTGCACACATTCCACACACAAACACATAGACACACACAACATAAAGAAGTAATTATAAACTTTGAGACTAAATACTCATAGGCAAATTGATTATAGGAATGGAGACACTTTCCCTTTACTGAGATGGAGCATCTTGGTTAGGGCACCTGGGTGGCTCAGTCAGTTAGCAGCTGGCTCTTGATTCTGGCTCAGGTCATGATCTCAGGGTCCTGGACCCTGTGCTCAGCGGATAGCTTCTCCCTCTCCCAAGCCCCTCTCCCTGCTTGTGCTCTTTCTCTTTCTCTCTCTCAAACAAATCAATAAAATCCTCAAAAAAAGAAGATGGACACCTTGTTCAAAATAAATGTAAATTTTTGCTCTAGGCAAAATGAAATCTGATTTTCATGCCCTTTTATACTTGAAGTATAACTTACAAGACATAAAACTTCCCTATGTTCTAGGTTTATGTTGAAGTGAAATATAACTAATAACGAAGATTATTGATTAAAGATGTTTTAAAAAATTGATACAAATAAAATTCTTTTTAAAAAGATTATTAAATGGAATCTGGCTTTTTTAGAGATTTATTTATTTATTTATTTATTTATTTATTTATTTAGAGAGAAAGCTCTTTCACACAGACACACACACACACACACACACACACGTGCATGCTCGTGAGTAGGGGGAAGGACAGAAAGAGAAAGACTCAAGAGTCTGCTGCCCAACCACATAAGATATCTATGTAATCATGAAGCTTCGTGTGTGTGTATATGAATTAACTAAAACATACTCTGTGCGTGTATGAATTAGAGGACTATGGAGACTTCTGGGGAATCTTTCACATAATTATCATAAATTATATATTATGTAGCTTGCTTGTCAGAATTGTTCCAATTCACCATATACCCTACTGATAAGAGAGCTAAGAAAAAAGCATGTATATCTATAGGTATTTCATAAGAGTATGTGGAAATTCTAAGACTATTTTTTTCTCAAAATGAATTAAATATTACAAATACATTTTATTTTTAAACATTAAGATCACACAATCTCTGTAACTATATATTCTTTTCCTTTAATGAGAATGCTTCCTATTGTCTACAAATTTCCCTCATATAAATATTACATTTTCTACATATATGAGGTTATTAATATAACCAATGAAGAATATTTGAAATGGTGTATTAGCTACTTTATTATTGTTTTTCCCTATTACAGGTGATGAATATTTCCACTTGGATGTGTTTCTGGCATCTCATCATCAGTAAGTTAAAAAATGACCTCAATATGTTTTCTGTCCTGGCCTCCTGATTTCCCATATTTGGGCTAATAAGTTTATTATTCATACAGTCATTTAAACCAGATGCCTGGAAATTATCTCCTATTTCATCCTTTTTCTGTATTTCATCTTTTCTTGGTGAAGATTTAATGAGATTCAGGGGTGTTTCGGAAGATTCCATTTAACTTCAATAGATTCTGAGCACTCAAGGGCAGTGAATCTGCATTGTTCTTCTTTGTACTCACCAATAGGATCTATAAAACCAAGCAATAAATGTTAGTGTTAAGCTTTAATTTTTTCAGGGAAAAGAAAACTTTCTTGTCTTTCTATATAGTGCACACACAACTTTTGCCCTTATTTTGTTCATTGACGTATATACTCTTCATTTAGAGGTCTGAATCCAACTCATACACTTTTTTTTTAGATAGATATAAGTATGACATGCTGTCTTTATTAATAGAATCAAAAAGTTTGAGATCCTTCAACTCAGTAGCTTAGAACATTGTTATGATATCATGAATTAGGTCTTAAAGTACTGGAGTTTTCCAAAATGATGCTGGAGGAAAATTAAATAACACTTGATTATTTCTGATTTAATTGTCAAAAAAATTGTACATGTTCATAATCTATGAAACCTATGGCCAAATATAATCTGATATTTTCTATTTTTATATGTTTTAAATTCAACCAGTGTAATTCATTAGATTGTTTTTGCACACCTGAAAATTGTGGTAGTACACAGGCAATTTTCATCTTACAGTCATTTTGAATTGAAATAGACAATATTAAACAAAATTATACTTATGTAAAGCATATGACAGCTATTAAAACCATCCTACTTTCTAGGGAAAAAATATTGAATTCCTTATAAATATTAAATGGCTTTGAAAAAATGCTCACCAGTAGGAGGACAAATTATTAAAAAGAAAGCTGTAACATTGAAGTAGCATTGTATTTGTCATCTTTTAGTTTATTGTAGAAATAAAAAGAAAGGAAAAACAACTTAAGGAATGCCTTAGTGTTAATTAAGAAACATGAATATTTATCATTTGTATAAAATGACTTCTAAGATGTTTGAAATGTTTTCAAAGCTATTATTTTTGAAAAAAAAAAACAAAAAACCCCTCACCTTTGCCTGTGTTTCCAGATTTGGGAATATTCAGAACAGAATCTGTCTTTGACATAGGCTTACTTTCCACGAGCTGAAAAATCATATTTAGAATATTTGATTTTCATGCACAAAGAAAATATCTTTTCAGACACTTCTTCCCAAAGTGTCACTATTGGCAAGGAATTGAATGAGTTTTGAATTAGTCAACCAATTTAAATGCAGTCATAAAAAAGAGGAATATTAATAAAAGCTTAGCAGAGTTATCTTCTCTGTTATCCTCAAAAATATAAAAAGCTGCACTGATCCTAGGATTGCTTGCCTTTTGATGCATTATGTATTCTAAAATCAGTACAATGTTAAATTTAATGTTAAATCAGAATATTTTGTTAAGGGTTTATGTGTGTTTTGGGCTGCTATTATATCTAATTAGTTACTTTATCCAGAAATGTTAAATTTCACTTTTTAATCATTTCTCGTACCCTCCAGATTCTCAAGGAAGGACACTGTGGGGTTGGGGAAGCTAAGACACCAGCATAGTAGGAGAACCCAAGTCTTGGTCCTCCCTTGAGTGCAGCTGGATAACAGATGAATGATTCTGAATACTCAAGCATTCACCCTGAGGACTGATAGAACAAACTACACAAAGAAGTCCAGAAGAGGTGACTTCAAGAAGGTAGGAAATATGAAAATGTGGTTTGGGGGAGAAACAGATTATGGGTGCTGTGGAGGGGAAGTGAGCCCTGGCTGCTGAGAAAGGCAAAAGAGAGTAGAGTAAATGGAGATAAGCACATACTTCCCCAAAACCATTGGCTGGGAAAATGAGAAGGGCTGATTTTTGTGGGTTTTTGCAACCAGTGGGGCTCAAAGACTAGAGTTTCAGAGGTCCCCAGGCTTGGCTATAAGAGACCTCAAGTAGAGGCAGGCAAATAATCTTGAAAACTGTGTGATGTGAGGAACACCTAAGTGACAGGAGAAGAGATGCTCTATTCTATTTGGAGCATATCTGTGTGAAGTGGTTGTCCCTTTTGGAGACAAAAGAAAAGGTGGGTATTATTTCCCTCCTCCACCCCTCAGCATAGGCACAGAGACACCTGCTGAAGGCAGCTAACTGGGACACTGGCTGTTTTGCCTGCTGGCTTCGAACCTCATGTCCTTACAATCTGGCGCTACTTCCCTTTTGGATCAAAACCACATCAGCCCCAGCATGGTGAGATGCTTTCCCAGAGGACCAGAACAAGTCTTCACCACCCCAGGTTCCAGAAATTTAGAATTTTGAAAGTCAGCAGCCTGGCTAGGGTAGATCCCAGGGTGCTCTGCCCTGCTCCAGACAGGCAAACCACGCTGAGACAGACAGTGTGAAATCAGTGATCTGAAAAATGCCTATGATGCATGAAGGGGAAATTGTTTTCTCTGCTGAGAATCCTTCCTTGAGAGGAGCAGGCACAGTCTCCCCTCTCCAGGGACAAAGGAGTCGGCTGGAGCTATTTCCCTCCCATGCCCCTTAGCATAAACCAACTTCAGAAAACAGCACAGTCTTAGCACTGGCTAAATGGCTTATACCAAATCCTGTCCCACTGTGCTCTGCTGGTACTGTTTTTCTAGGGCAAGTGTGCCTAACAACACCCAGAAAATCAGCACAAAGCCTGCATGCATGACATGTACTGATTATTGAGTTCTGCAAAGCCTCAATTCTAGTGGAAATAGCATCAGGTCTCTTTTAGTAAGCAGATTAGAGCATACCTAGTTAAACTTGTCACACTCTGGCCAAGGTCCAACACCAAGACATATCATAGTTAATTTGCAGTCAAATGCTCTACCACTGAGCTATACCCCCATATCATAGTTAATTTGAAAAATATAGAGATGAAGATAAAAATCTTAAAACAACAAGAAAAAAAAAAAAGAAGTCCCCAATTTAGGGAAGACCAATAAGAATAGCAACACATCTATCCACAGAAACTTGGCAAGCCAGAAGAAAGTGCCATGATATATTCAATGTGCTCAATGAGAAAAATCTGCAGCCAAGAATTTGTATATAACTAGAAAGCTGTCATTCAGAATAAAAGAAAAGAGTTTCCCAGACAGACAAAAACTAAAGGAATTTGTGACTACTAAACCAGCCCTGCAAGAAATATTAAAAGGTACTCTTTAAGTGGGAAAGAAAGACCAAAAGTGGCAAAGACTAGAAAGGAACAGAGAAAATCTCCAGAAACAAAGACAACACAAGTAATAAAATGGCATTAAATTAATATCTATCAATAATCACTCTGAATATAAGTGGACTAAATGCTCCAATCAAAAGACATAGAGTGTCAGGATGGATTGGAAAAAAAAAAAAGTATATGCCTCCTTAAGAGACTCATTTCAGACCTAAAGACACCTGTAGATTGAAAATGAGGGCATAGAGAAACATTTAATGGGCATCAAAAGAAAGCCAGAGTAGTGATCAGACAGACTAGATTTTGAACCAAAAAGGTAAAAGATCTGTACTCTGAAAACTATAAAACACTGACGAAAGAAATTGAAGTTGACACAAAGATACTGAAAAATATTCCATGTTCATGGATTGGGAAAACAAATATTGTTAAAATGTCTATACTACCAAAGCAATCTACTCATTTAAAGCAATTTCCATCAACATACCACAGCAATTTTCACATAGCTAGAGCAAACAACCCTAAAATTTATATTGAACCCTAAAAGATCTTGAATAGTCAAAGCAATCTTGAAAAAGAAAGGCAAAGCTGGAGGCATCACAATTCTGAACTTAAGTTATATTACAAAGTTGTAGTTTCAAGACAGTATGGAACTGACATAAAAATGGACACATAGATCACTGGAATAGAATAGAAAACCCAGAAATGGACCCACAACTATATGGTCAACTAATCTTCAACAAAGCAGGAAAGAATATACAATGGAATAAAGATAGTATTTTTTTTAAATATTTTATTTATTTATTTGACAGAGAGAAACACAGCTAGAGAGGGAACACAACCACGGGGAGTGATAGAGGGAGAAGCAGGCTTCTTGTTGAGCAGGAGCCCAATGTGGGGCTTGATCCTGGGATTCCGGGATCATAACCTGAGCCAAAGGCAGATGCTTAACTGCTGAGCCACCCAGTATCCCCTAAAAATAGTCTTTTCAACAAGCAGTTTTGGGAAAACTGGAAAGCAACATGCAAAAGAGTGAAACTAGACCACTTTCTTACACCATACAAAAAAAATTAATTCAAAATGGATAAAAGACATAAATGTGAGACTTGAAACCAACAAAATCCTAGAGGAGAACACAGACTGAAACCTCTTTGACACTGGTCATAGAAACTTCTTACTAGTTTTTTCTCCTGAGGGAAACAAAAGCAAAAGTAAAATATTGGGACTTCATCAATATAAAAAGCTTCTGCACAGCAGAAGAAACAATCAACAAAACTAGAAGGCAGCCTATGAAATGAGAAAAGATATTTACAAATGACATATCTGTTAAACAGTTATTATCCAAAATCTATAAAGAACTTATCACAGTGCCTGGGTGACTCAGTCATTAAGTGTCTGCCTTTGGTTCAGGTCATGATCCTGGAGTCCTGGGATTGAGCCCTGCATTGGGCTTCCAGCTTGGTGGGAAGTCTTCTTCTACATCTCTCACTCCTTCTGCTTATGTTCCCTCTCTAGCTGTGTTTCTCTCTGTCAAATAAATAAATAAAATTAAAAAAAAACTTATCAAATTTATCAACCAAAAAACAACCCAGTTACAAAGTGGGCAGAAGATGTGAGTAGACATTTTTCCAAAGAAGACAACCAGATGGCCAACGGACACATGAAAAGATGCTCAACATCATTCATCATCAGGAGATATTACCTTACAACTGTCAGATTGGCTAAAATTAACAATACAGGAATCAAGATGCTGGTGAGCATGCAGAGAAAGGGGAAGCCTCAACACTCTTGGTGGGAATGCAAACTGGTACAGACACTCTGTAAAACAGTATGGATATTCCTCAAAAAGTTAAAAATAGAACTGCCCTTTGACCCAGCAGTTGCACTGCTAGGTATTTACTCAAAGGATACAAAAATACTGATGCAAAGGGACACGTGCATCCTGGTATTTATAGCAGCATTATCAATGATAGCCAAATTATGGAAAGAGTCCAAATGTCATCAACTGCAGAATGGATAAAGAAGAGGTGGTCTATATATTCAATGGAATAAACCTCAACCATAAAAAGAATGAAATCTTGCCATTTGCAATAATGTGGATGGAACTAGAATGTATCTCATTAAGCAAAATAAGTCAGAGAAAGACAACTACCATAAGATTTCACTCATATGTGGAATTTAAAAAACAAAACAGATAAACAGGAGAAATACATAAAAAGAGAGAGGCAAACCATAAAACAGATTCTTTAAAAAAAAAAAAAAAAGATTTTATTTATTTGACAGAGAGAAACACAGCCAGAGAGGGAACACAAGCAAGGGGAGTGAGAGAGGGAGAAGCAGGCTTTCCGCCCAGCAGGGAGCCCAATGTGGGACTTGATCCCGGGGATCATGACCTGAGCCGAAGGCAGTCGCTTAACCAACTGAGCCACCCAGGTGCCCCAATAAAGCAGATTCTTAACTATAGAGAACAAACTGAGGTTGCTGGAGGGGGGTGGGGGGGGGAATGTCCTAAATGAGTGATGGGTGTTAAGGAGGGAACTTGTTTTGATGAGCATAGGTGGTTGTTTATAAGTGATGAATCACTAAGTTCTACACCTGAAATTAATATTATACTGTATGTTAACTGGAATTTAGATAAAAATAAAAAAAAATTCTTAAGGAAGATAAAAATCCTGACACACATGCACATAGAAATTTGTAACTGGCATAGCAATGTCATACTGATTATTAGCTGTTTGAGTGCCTGATAGAAAAACATAAGATTCTTATATAACTTTGTTAAACCCATTCAGCTCCACATTTAACAAAAAATTCTAGAATCTACATCACAGAATCTGACTAGCTTACATTTTTTATTCTGGTTTTGCACACTTGATTATTTGTCAAGTTTATTCAATTAATTTGAATCATTCAAGAAGGATGAAAAATCTATACCAGACCTCATTTATTTTTATCAGATGTTTATACCACTGACATGGATCTCAAAGTTGCAAATAAATTTTCCCAACTCTTCAGGAATTTTGCATTTAATTTAAAATTTTATATCCTGATTCTTAACATTCATATTTCCCTTTTATAGTTTCTATTTTCTATCCTGGAAAATAGAATCCAGTGAAAAAATTATTCTTACCAAAATGTACTGAATATTATTGGATATAGTGGAAAAAAGGCAGGTTCTGAGTTCCTAAGAAGAAACTTGTGAGAGTTGAGTTGGTTTCCATAAATAATTTGGAAGGATGATATGCCACTAATGAATCTTTGAACACTACATCAAAACCTAATTATGTACTACTATATGTTGGGTAACTTAACATAATAAAAAAAATCTATAAGAATGACTTTGTAGTTTCTTGTTGTATCATGTTGTACTTAGTGTTTGTTTTCCCAGCTGATTATAGAGACTGGGAAGAGGAGGCCAGAGCACACAGCTGAGTGGCTGACTATATTTTAATAACAGTATATTATGTACAATATTAGATATTTTATCTTTGTAGCAAAATAATCATTTTCTCCTCCTCAAAATTTGGTAAAGTCAGCCATACACAAAGACAATTTAAAAAGAAAAAATGAAACACATATTATATTATAATTGTGTGTGTATTTACTTGATCCCCTTACTTGATTATAAGAACTTATAGACCATTCTATTCTAAATTGTCCTTTATTTCCTGAAGTACCAGGTACTTGTGCATGGTAATGGCTGAATAATTATTTGTCCAGTGGAATTATATATTGGGTTTTAAACATGGTAGTTTATGAATTTTCAAGTTTGTTTTCTTAGCAGTCAGTAAAATCAGGTGTTACAAAATTTACTGTCTAAATAGGTTTAAGATTTAAGTTTCCATGGTTCAGTTTCTTTTTTTATTCATCAGAAGGACATATCAACAAATATTTTTGTGGAGGGCATTATGTATGAGATGGGCATATATATACCTGTGTTTGCAGAAGGAAGCTGTTTTTAATCTGTGTATAACCGTTCTCCCCTTTGGCCTGTGCCCTGACTCATTCCTATAGTTCTGTTAGGGCAGTCTCACCACCCTCATATCCTGGCCTCAACAATGATACTGTAGCCTAAGCTATGATGATTAGATTCTCTTACCAGGAATCTATCTTTTGAAAAAATATACCTAAAGACAGAAGTCATCAGAAAGGCATACCAAAGAGAAAAGTCTAATAGATTTTCCAAATTCCTACACTATTAGAGATTTATTATCTTTAATTGATTAATTTAATTACCTGACTTTCTTCATATAGATGATGCATATTTTGGAAAGAACTACTATAATTTGTTAAAAAGGCAAACTCTGGGGAATGGAATAATGAGTTTATCCTCATTTTTTTTCTGTGTGTCTATAGGTTTTGCAATAGCATTCATACATTTTTAAAAAATATTTATTTGAGACAGAGAGAGTAAATGGGTGAACATGTTGGGGGAGGGGCATAGGGAGAGGAAGACAAGCAAACTTCCCACTGAGGGGGGAACTGGATGAGGAATTCCATCCCAGGACCCTGAGATCATGATCTGAGCCCAAATCAAGTTGGATCCTTAATCAACAAGCCACCCCATCACCCCACATCCATTACATTTTTATCTTGTTTAAAAAAATAGCATGGTAAGTTTTTCTGTATACAAAACATAAGAATAAATCCATTCTCTTTTCAACTATTTTATGCTTTTGCAGAATTAAAAATACAAGCAAAATAGAAAGTCGAAAAAATCTGAATATATAAAATTCTTTAACTATTCTGGAGAGATTGTTATTATATAATTATATGTAAAACAAGTAGCAAATTTAAACATGGGATACTTTTTTTAGTAAAGGAAGCAAATCCAGAGCAATACTTCCATAAGAAAACAAATAGTCTTTCTTGGTAACAGACAATTTATTCAAAGAAAAGATTTTGATAAAAGTGGAATCACACTGTAAAGACGTTCTCTCTGTACGAAAATGGAATTTAACTGAATCATTACAAATATGAATTGAGAGATGGAAATTATGAATTATCATGCCAGTTCTAGCATTGACTGACCGTTTGATTCAAGAAAACTCTCTCAACTCATCTGAGTCTAAATTTCCTCACCCATGAAGTATATACTTACTAAATAGTTCAGTGTTTCAGAACAGTAGCCTCTTGATAAATACTTGTTAAAACATCAATAGCCTCTTCATAAATACTTGTTAAAATATCAATAAACCATAATTATAACATGCAGAAGAAACAAATCATACAGTTCCCTTCAAATTATCACTCAGAAGTCCTTAGAATAACAGCTTGCAGGGGTTGTTTTTGTATGTTTGTTTGTTTGTTTGTTTGTTTTTAATTTCTAGTCAACCAGTCAGATATGAACCTTCCTGAAATTCAGTGCAAAGTATTCTATGTCTGCTACTATAGGACATACATTCACAAGAGAGTGCTGGGTGGAAAAAGGGAGACCCTGGCATCTTGGCCACATCACTTGGATTTACCCTCTGCAACATGGAACTGAAACTGTGGTAGATAAGGAATGGTGACCATTTGTCTTTCCTAAGGTGATATCAGATATCCTAAAGGACTAGGGGCTGAGAAAAGAGGAACACCTGTTTTCTTGGACACATCTGTCTGGTAGGGCTTCTATCACATGGAGCTGGAGGATGAGAAAGAGGCCATGGGTTGTGGCTTAAGTACTATAGATGCTTGATATTCTCACTAAGATTTAGTAGATTTTAATGAATAAATATTTATTTATTTGCTCTATGTCCCTTGGATAATTTTCACAGGTTTTAACATTTTTAATAATTAAAACAATTTTTAAATATTTCACTAATTAGCATACTTTCACTGAGGAGTGTTTGGTGGTGCACCTTATATTATAATTATAGAAGTCATCTGTAGCCTCTGCCTTATTTTGTTTCTATTTTTATTTCTTTTTGGATAATGTATATTGAATGATATTCAAACTCACTAATTCTTTTCTTGACTGGATTGAAATCCTAGAAGATCCTGTAGGAACATTCTTTGTTTTTATATTTGTATTTGTATTTTTTTTTTGGTATTTGTAATACATTATTTCTTAGAGTTTCCATTTCTGCTGAAATCACCCATCTGATCTTGCATGTGTTTCACTTTTTCCATTAGAGGCAACTTAATTTTAGATACCTTAACTTCCCTTTGTCATATTAGAGTCTGATTTTTGCTTTATTTATTGAGTCTCATTTTTAAATATACTTTATATATATATATGTATATATATATATATATATTTAAATGTCAGACATCTAGTATAAGACAGTAGAGACTGAGATAAGTGTTTTTTTATGTATGGATATGGCACACTTTTCTATTAGACCTTAAGGCAGGGGACTAAGTTAATCTAGTTGAGTCAGGGTTCTGTTAATGTTACCATTTACCTCAGTAAACTGCACACTTTAGGTTCCTCCGATGATATCTGAGCTAAAAAAAAAACCAACACACACACACACACACACACACACACACA
>PITA01015207.1:0-50920 GCA_004023965.1 Spilogale gracilis
AGGGCCATATGCACCCCAATGTTCATCACAGCAATGGCCACAATCGCCAAACTGTGGAAAGAACCCAGGTGCCTATCAACAGATGAATGGATAAAGAATATGTGGTACATATATACATGGAATACTATGCCTCCATCAGAAAGGATGAATACCCAACTTTTGTAGCAACATGGACTGGACTGGAAGAGATTATTCTGAGTGAAATAAGCCAAGAAGAGAAAGTCAAGTATCGCATGGGCTCACTTACTTGCGGTGCATGAGGGGTAAGCTGGAGGACAGTGGCAGAAGGTAAGCAAATGGGAACTAGGGTAATCTAGGAAGGGAAACGAAACAACAGAGACTTTGAACACAGAAACAAACTAAGGGACTTGGAGGGAGGGGGGTGGAGGGATGGGAGAGCCTGATGGTGGGTACTGGGGACACCTACAGCGTGGAGCACTGGGTGTGGGGAATGGGGAATGAATTTTGAAACAGTGGAAAAAAATTTTAGTAACAATAAAAAAAAAAACAACCCAGAATGACTAATCATAATATTTTTGAGTTATAAATTATAATGACTCATAGCAGTAGTCATTAATGCCAAATGAAAATGTGAGTTAAATGGGGATGTTAGCCTTAATGGCATTGTAGGGTTCCTCAGGGATATACATTATACTTTAATAAACCAAGGAGAATTTCCTTATTGCAGTGAATTTTGGCATAGTATTATTGCTTTAGAGGAAACTGAATTCTAAAAATCTTATTTCCCAGTCACACATCTGAAAATATATTGAGACATTACTTTCAATTCTAAATTTGGTTATCAACTTTTAATTATTATCATTATTAATCTTTTCCCTCCAAATTGTGCTTTATATGTACCTCTGTGTCTCTAGCCCTTGGGAGTTAACTTCCCTGTTTCTTTTTTTATTAAAGTTTTTATTTATTTATTTGAAATTATCAGAGAGAACATGATCAGGGGCAGTGTCAGAGGAAGAGGGAAAAGCAGAATCCCCACTGAGCAAGGAGCCTGAAGTGGGGCTGAATCCCAGGACTCTGGGATCATGACTGGAGCAGAAGGCAGACACTTTACCAACTGAGCTACCTTGGGGCCCCTTCCCTGTTAATTTCTAAATAATAATAATAATAATAATAATAATAATAATAATAATAATAATTGGGTACTCATATTACATGACTGCAGCAAGTTCAGTCCTATACTAAACAGTGTCTCTGAAGGTCCTGGGTTGTGGTGAGGGTTTTTTCCCTGGTTTTTGCTTGTTCCCTCTTGCTTCCAGTGAATTCTAGTTTTTTGCCTTCCATCTCTGGCCACTGATGCAGTCACTGCCTCTGTGAATCTCTTCATCCATTGTATTTCCACCCCAGGTGCTGAACTGCTCCTATCACCTTTGTCCACAAGACAGAGCGAGTGAGCACAGGGCTGGTGTAGAGGCGAGGAGATGACACAGTGAGAGAATAACTCAGAGCAGGAGATGATTCACACTTCTTTATCCTCATAGTCATGACCCACACCCTCAGAATCCTTCTCTAACTATGCCCTCTTTCCTCCTGAATGCCTCCTCTGGGTGGCAGCGATGGCAGTATGTCTTCTAATAATGCCTCTCCTCCTCATGGAACACTTGGATGCCAACTCCCTGATAACATGTTTGTCAGTGAGAAACACAAATCTTCTTACCTCATATTCATCCCTATAGGGATGAATTCCACCACAACAGAGGTTAACTTTTTCCATATTTAAGCATAATAAAAGGAACATAGTTAGAAGCATGTACATTTGTATTACTTCACCAAATTTTAGGATCAGCTTATACCTGTATGAGAAAAATTGATCATAAAAATACTCCCTCTCTCTAGGGGCTCCTGGGTGGCTCAGCTGGTTAAGTGACTGCTTTCGGCTCAGGTCATGATCCTGGAGACCCAGGATCGAGCCCCACATCGGGCTCCATGCTCGGCAGGAAACCTGCTTCTCCCTCTCTCAGTCCCTCTGCTTGTGTACCCTCTCTAGCTATGTTTCTCTCTGTCAAATAAATAAATAAAATCTTTGAAAAAATACTCCCTCTCAGGATAAAGATAAATTCTCCTCATAGACATATTTTAGCTACCAGCCTGGATGTATAAATGACTGGAGTCTTAAAAACAGCATGGTTTCATTGGTTATCTATTTATCAAAGCTTAAATAGTTAACACAAGTTAAACTGGTATAACTGACACAAAATATGAATAATTAATCATAATGATTTTGATTTGATTTTTTTAACTGAGGCATACTTGATAGACACTGTTACATTAGTTTCAGATGTATAACATGGTGATCCAATATCTCTACATGTTATGCTGTGCTTACCACGAGTATAGCTACCATCTGTCACAATACAATGCTATTACCATACTATTGACTATATTCCCTGTGATGTAATTTTCATCTTTATGACTTATTCATCCCATAACTGAAACCTGTACCTCCCACTTTCTTTTACCCATTTTGCCTATTCCTTCAACCACCTTTCCTCTGACAGCCAATAGTTTTTTTGCTCTCTTTATGGGTCTTTTTCATTTTTCCCCCCTTTTGTTTGTTGGTTTTAGATTCCACATATAAGTAAATCATATGGTATTTGTCTTTCTCTGAGCACAATGACCTTAAGTCTATTCATGTTGTCACAAATGGCAAGGTCTCATTCTCTTTTATGGCTGAGTAATATTCTGTCGTATATATGTACATCACATCTTCTTTATCCATTCATTTTTTGGAATAAATAAAAGGTATTATTTGTTTCACATAATGTTTAGAGGTGGGCAGTCCAGAGCAGGTGACAGAACTCAACACTTGTGCCTTCCCAATGCCTGCTCCTGCATTCCCAGTGTATTGTCTTGTGGTTGCAAGGTGTCTGAAAATCTCTACCTAGAGTCACAGGGAGAGAAACCAAAAATGGAAAAAGGGAGGAAGGAAGGAGTTGACACCAATGGAGTTCTTATTCTTGAGCCAGTTTCAATAGTTCTGATTGTATTTCTGTATCACAGTATCTATTGTGTGATAAATCATTCTGAAATTAAGTGTCTGAAAACAACAACCTCATATCATTGCTCCTGGGTTTATGGGTCATCTTGGAAGTTCTGTTGATCTGAGTCAGGCCTGGAAGATCTCAGTCGGACACACTCATATGCCTGCATTTATCGGAGGGTCAGGAGGATGGCCAAACTTGGATGACTTGGGATGGCCCTACTTACATGTCTGACATTGTTAGGCTGCCAGCTGGAAAGGTGGGGGATGTGTCCCATAATCTAGAAGGCTAGCCTGTGCTTGTTCACATGATAGCTGATGCAGGCTTCTAAGAGAGTGGGTAGAAATATGCAGGGGCTCTTAAGACTTAGGCCCAGACCTGGTACAATGTCACTCCTTCTATTGCCCCAAAGTCATGGGGTCAGCTCAGAATCAACGTGAAGAAAGAGGCTCCATCACTTTTTTTTCCTTAATGTTTTGGATTTTTCTTTTATTAAGGTATAATCAACATAAACTCTATTAGTTTCAGGTGTAAGATAATAATGACTTAACAATTACAATAAAAATACCACCAAAAAGCAAACTACAGTTGACATTCATTAGAAATACTTGAAGATGTGTGAAAAGACATAGTACAATATGGTGGTCAGAGTACAGACTGGCTGGGTTTAAACTCAGGCTCTACAAATGATTAATTTCACAATATTGGAAATTGGACCTAATTTCTCTGAGCTTCAGATCCTTCATCAGAAATGATGATGATTGTTGTTGGTGATGATGATGGTAACAAAACTGTCTCATGTCTCTTGGGAGGCTTAAATGAGATTGTCAAAGGAAAGCCCATAACACAGTGCCACGTACGTAGAGCCTATCGTAATGCATCTAGAGAATGCACTATGCACTAGTTAATCCCACATTTCAGAACACCTAGTCCTTGACTTCCTCCAGGAATACATTCTAGTTGACAGTCATGTGCTTCTTTATATCACCAGTGGACAACTTTCTAAGATTTGATGAGGAGGTTTTTCCTTGGCTTGATGACTTCTTGAGCCATGTTCAATAATTCTGTTTCCTTGTCTTTACAAGGCATGTAGAGAATTTTTTTAGGGAACAAATGTAAGCCATGGTCAATGTCAATCCTATTTTATCATCTATCTAAAGCCTCCATTTTCTTGCTCTAAATTATGAATCACCTCACTACTAGAACCTGATCTTGTATATCAACAAACTAAAAGTTGACTTTCTTTTGGAGGCCATTTTTTTTAAAGATTTTATTTATTTATTTGGCAGAGAGAAATACAGCTAGAGAAGGAACACAAGCAGGGGGAGTGAGAGAGGGAGAAGCAGGCTTCCCACCAAGCAGGCAGCCTGATGTGGGACTCGATCCCAGGTCTCCGGGATCATGACCTGAGCCGAAGGCAGTCGCTTAACCAACTGAGCCACCCAGGCGCCCCTGGAGGCTATTTCTTAAGGAAACTAAATCTCTCTTCACAGGAGTTGCCCAATCTGTGATTTGTGAAGAGCAATGGGCCAACATTGAGGTGTACTTATCAGCCAGGTCTATGTTCCTCACTAGCTGAGTGAATCCTGAAGCCTCATGGCAGTTGAAATCCATGTTTCAAGAAAGATGACAATTCTGTTTTAGATGCACAAGAAACTTTATTAGTGGTTACAGCTTCAAACCTGGTAAAGTGAAAGATTGCTATGTTTATTTTTTTGCATGTAAGATTTATATAAGAATAAAATAATTTTAATTATTTGCTATTATTTTCTCTGGACACTTAGCATCTTCTCAGACTCTTTGTGGGAGAAATATACATGTATATATATGTGTATGTGTGTGTGCATACACATATAAATGTTTATACACACACATGGGGTAGGTAGAGAGAGATTATTTTAAGGAATTGGCTTGTATGATTGTGGGGGCTGGCAAGCTCAAAAAACTAGAGGATGGCTAGAGATTCTAGAGATTCAGGTAACAGCCAATGTTAAAGTCTTGAGTCCAAAGCTAGAAACTAAGGTGGAATTTCTGCATTGTCTGGAGATAGAATATCTTTTTCCTTGGGGAACCTCAATCTTTTCTCTTAAACCTTCAACTGATTAGATGAGGCTCACTCACATTATGGAGGATAATCTTCTTACTCAACATCTACTGATTTAAATGTTGATCATGTATAAAAAATACCTTTAGAGCAACAACTAGGCTGGTGTTTGATAGAACAACTAGGTACTGTAGCCTAGCCAAGTTGACACTTCAAATTAACCATCAAAATGACCTTCATGATTTATAACACAAGCACTTGGGTCAGGATTTTCTTTGGGATCTGACATCCCAAAGAAGCAAGGGCCATGGGGATTTCTTCTTGGTGAAGGCAGTAGCAGGGCAATGCCCACTCTCAAGTAAGACAGTGAGGAATTCCAGCAGAAGTTCAGAGCCTTGTGTTGGAAATGGCAACTGGGAAGGCAGTGGCAGTGGGGAAATCTCTGCAGGGACAGTTTGTGGCATAAATTTTGGGCTATCTTTTCAATATGTAACTTCAGCCATTGGTTTGTCAGCCTCTGAGAGATACTTTGAACAACTTAATATCATTTATTAAATTCCTTCTAGTTTAATCAAAGTTCACTTCTATAATTTCCAACTAATTGGAAGGTCCTAAGAAAGTGGAACAGCATGGAAACTGTTCATGATATATTGAATTTTTTTCTTTGGGAATCTGGTGCATGGGAAAAGGGAAGCATTTCAAGGGTGGAGGAAGAACTTGCACATGGAGACAGAACAGTGGGCTGATGGAAGTGCATCTGGAGGACCCATGCAGACAGGATGAATGAGGTCATGGAGCAGTCAGCCCAGACCACAAGGAGTGATTTCTGAGTGAAATGTAAAGGCAGGAGTCTAATCTCTGCTTAGCCCAATACACGAGAATTATATATCCTTTTGGTATTCTCTTCACTCAGGAAAGACTACCTTCTACATTGAGAGTAAGTTTTGCACCCATTTCAACAGAAATAGTGGAAAGGAAATTCCAGCATGTGGAAGATCATGTGGTATTGGCTTCTGTACAACACAGATGTCATTTTTGGCTGAATATCCAGTGGGAGAGAATTCTCTTAAAATAGGTTACTGGATATTTTCAATGCCCTTGAGGAAAATAAGGTAGTTATTTCTCCCTACAGATACATTTTTTCTTCTGATTACTTTAATTACAATAATCCTATAGCTACTCATCTTCATGTGGCCATGATGAATTATGAACTTTTCCACCTTTTGTGAGTTTATCAGAGTTCACAAGACTAATTATTTCTTTTGATGCCACAGAGAGGACAATGGGAAGCAAGAATAGCAGAATAATTGTAATGCTTTCAATGACTCAGTGCTTTGTATTTATTTGCACATAACTTTGTAAAAACATTTAACCTGCTTTTTCTCCCAATTTCTGCAGTGGACTTTATTTTTCACCTATTGAGTCATCAAACAGGGACAGTGCTAGGTGCCAAAGCCTACATGGTAGTACATTAAATAATAATGCATTAAAATGAAAACTTGTTGACCCTGAGATTGGAAGATATTCTTCACACAGAACTGATATTGACTAAGAAGAATTTAGCTCCTTTCTGTTGGACACACTAAGTCTCAAGAAACAAGAAACAATGATGACCAGATAAATCAAACATCTTTAAAGTGATAAAAATAGCACTTAAAAAGAGTATCTCAACAAGAGAAGAAAATATAGGAGTGTGTTTGAAAACAATTCAAGGTAAAGAAAAATGTTATGGGGTGTTGTATTGAGTATCACGTTGTGATAAAAAGGGGGTTAAAAATTGAAAGAAGAAAAACCATGAGAATGTATTTTTAAGTTTAAAATGGAAGCTTTAAAAGTAAAAATAGAAAAAAGTTTAAAAAAGCAAATAAGGTGGAAAACTGTATCAATAAACTGTAGGGCTTTTGGTACTTGTAGTCAGTACCAGAAGTTTAATAAATTGCCTTTCCCTCCAATGCTGGGGTTTTACAGTTTGAGTGTTGTCCTCCTGTGCTTCTGGCTTGCTTTCTGGGGCGGGGCCTGCCACGCTGTTTTCAGTCCCTTCTACCTGGGCTGCATCTCTCCACCTCCTTGCTAGAGACTGGTCTCAATGGTAACCAGGTTTTCAGGTTACAGTTCTGGTGGGGGAGCTTTGTTCTTTTACAACCTTTTTCAGGTGCTGAGGAAGTCAGGTTGGAGCAAGATGTCAGGGCCCAGACCTCCTTCCTAGAGAGAGCCTCTACACAGAGAGAGGCTCTTTCCCACCTCCCAGTTGGCAGCTTGTCACAGCCGGGCAGGTGCAGATGCTGGATTGATTTCTGCCCAAGCCCCCGCTTGTTGCTTCACTCCCGCACCTCAAAACCACAACTTCTATTGGATCGCGTGACCTTATTGGTGCCAGGTCCCGCGCAAGTCTGCAAAATTGCCTTCCCTGGGGGGTCCACGCCTGGCCCACGGTGGGGAGAGAAGCAGGAGAGAAAGGCAGCGGAGGCAAGGGGAAAAAAGAAAGAAAGAAAGAAAAAAAAAAGAGAGAAAGCGGCGGAAAAATAGAATCCACGCCCGCCACTCTTGCTGAGATCCCTCGTGCTGTACAGGGCACTCCTGATCTCCACAAAACCCTGCTCCTCTGGCTTAAGCAGTGGGGGGATAGAATCCGCACCCCAGCCCCTCTAAGTTCCCTGGACCTGCGGGGCACTTCCTCTCCCTGCAGATTCCCGTCTCCCCACTGCCGGGGCAGAAAGACTGACTTTGCACCTCACAGGACAAAGGACCCTCTGTCCTTGCGGGTCCCCACTCCCCGCTGCTGTGGTGAGAAAACAGTCCCCTTGCTGCCGGCTCTGCTGCGTTCCCTGTTCTGTCTCGCCCTGAATCAGACCGTAATCTGCTGTTATTCCCTGAGCACAGAGCACTTTCATGCTGGGGTGTTTGCTTTCAATAGTTCAGCTCTGCGGGCTTCCTCCCCCACACTGGGGATCAGCCTCCGGTCGCTCTCACTTGTTTCTACCTTTTTGCCGATGGTCTTTGTCTCCCGTGGTAATCCAGATGTGTGAAATATCACATTTCAGGCTGATTTCATGGGTGCTCACAGTGGTCCTGTAGTGGGTTTTTTTGTTGGAATTGAGCTCACTTCAGGGAATGCAGTCACTTGTCCTTCCACCTTCTACATATAGAAGAATGAAACTAGACCATTCTCTTATACCACACACAAAGACAAACTTGAAATGGATGAAAGACCTCAACATGAGGCAGGAATCCATCAAAATCCTGGAAGAGAACATAGGCAGTAACCTCTTTGACATTGGCCACAGCAACTTCTTTCAAGACACGTCTCCAAAGGCAAAGGAGACAAAAGCAAAAATGAACTTCTGGGACCTCATCAAAATAAAAAAGCTTCTGTACAGCAAAGGAAACAGTCAACAAATCAAAGAGGCAACCCACAGAATGGGAGAAGATAAGAAATACTAACAGGGGTTCTATTAAAAGGAAATGAACACAAGAGTGATACAGACAGAAATTTACAGAGGAAATCTATAGAAACAAAACTTCACAGGCAACATGATGTCAATACAAATGTATCTATCAATAATCACTCTCACTGTGAATGGCCTAAATGCTCCAATAAAAAGGCACAGGGTTGTAGACTGGATAAAACGACAGAACCCGTCCATATGCTGTTTACAAGAGACACATCTTGAATCTAAAGACACTTCCAGATTGAAAGTGAGGGGATGGAGGCCATTTTTCATGCCAATGGACCTCAAAAGAAAGCCGGGTAGTGATTCTCATATCAGACAAATTGGATTTTACTCTAAAGACTGTAGTCAGATTCACAGAAGGACACTACATCCTTCTCAAAGGGTCTATACACCAGGAATATCTAACAATTGTAAATATTTAAGCCCCCAACATGGGAGCAGCCAACTACATAAACCAACTGTTAAGCAAAATAAAGAGTCATATTGATACGAATTAATTGTAGGAGACATTAACATACCACTCTCAGCAATAGACAGATTATCTAAACAGAAAACCAACAAAGAAACAAGAGCCTTGAATGACACATTGGACCAGATGGATCTCATAAATATATCTAGAACATTCCACCCTAAAATAGCAGAATACTCATTCTTCTCGAGTGCACATGGAACTTTCTCCAGAATAGACCACATACTAGGTCACAAATCAGGGCTCAACCGATACCAGAAGATTGAGATTATTCCCTGCATATTCTCTCACCACAATGCTGTGAAACTGGAATTCAATCACAATAAAAAGTTCAGAAGAAAATCAAACACTTGGAAGCTAAAGACAATCCTGCTCAAGAATATGTGGATCAACCAGGAAATCAAAGAAGAACTGAAACACTTCATGAAAACCAATGAGAATGAAGGTACATTGATCCAAGACCTATGAGATACAAAAGGCAGTCCTAAGGCAGAAATACATAGCCATCCAAGCCTCACTCAAAAAAATCAAATACACCAACTACCACTACACCTTAAAGAACTGGAAAAACAACAAAAATTAAACCAACCCACCCCCAAGAAGGGAAATAATTAAGATTAGATCAGAGATGAATGAATAAGAAACTGGAGATACAGTAGAATATATCAACAAAACTAGAAGCTACTTCTTTGAAAGAATCAATAAGATCAATAAACCAATGGCCAAAGTAATCCAAAAGAAAAGGGAGAAGACCCAAATTAATAAAATTATGAATGAAAAGGGAGAGATCATGAATAATACCAAGGAAATAGAAACAATCATCAGAAATTACTATCAACAATTATATGACAATACGTTTAACAACCAGGAAGATATGGATACATTCCTAGAAACCTATAAGCTCCCAAGACTGAAACAGGAAGACATTGACAAGCTGAATAGACCTATATCTAGTAATGAGATTAAAGCAGTGATCAAAATCCTCCCCAAAACAAGAGTCCATGCCCAGACAGATTCCCTGGGGAATTCTACCAAACATTCAAAGAAGAAATAACACCTATTCTCCTGAAGATGTTTCAAAAAATAGAAACAGAAGGAAAACTTCCAGACTCTTTCTATGAAGCCAGCATCACTGTAATCCCCAAACCAGACAAAGATCCCATAAAAAAGGAAAACTTCAGACCAATATCACTGATGAATATGGATGCCAAGATTCTTTTTTTTTTTTTAAAGAGAAATTTATTTATTTATTTATTTATTTATTTTTATTTTTTTTTTTAAAGATTTTATTAGAGAGAAACACAGCCAGAGAGGGAACACAAGCAGTGGGAGTGAGAGAGGGAGAAGCAGGCTTCCGCCGAGCAGGGAGCCCGATGTGGGGCTTGATCCCGGGTCTCCAGGATCATGACCCGAGCCGAAGGCAGTCACCCAACCAACTGAGCCACCCAGGCGCCCCAGGATGCCAAGATTCTTAACAAGATCCTTGCTAACAGGATCCAACAATACATTAAAAAGATTATCCACCATGACCAGGTGGGATTTATCCCAGTGATGCAAAGGTGGTTCAACACTAGCAAATCAATCCATGTGATAGAACAAATCAATAAGGGAAGAGAGAACCACATGGTCCTCTCAATTGATGCAGAAAAGGCATTTGACAAAATACAACATCCGTTCCTGATCAAAACTCTTCAAAGTATAGGGATAGAGGGAACATTCCTCAACCTCATAAAATCTATCTATCAAAAACCCACAGCGAATATCATCCTCAATGGGGAAAAACTGACAGCGTTTCCTCTGAGATCAGGAACAAGACAAAGATGCCCACTCTCAGCACTACTGTTCAAGATAGTGTTAGGAGTGCTAGCAACAGCAATCAGACAACAGAAAGAAATAAAAGGTATTCAACTTGGCAAAGAAGAAGTCAAACTCTCACTCTCTGTAGATCACATGATACTCTATGTGGAAACCCCAAAAGACTCTACCCCCAAACTACTAAAACTCATACAACAATTCAGTAATGTGGCAGGATACAAAATCAATACACAGAAATCAGTTGCATTCTTATACACTAACAGTGAAATTACAGACAGGGAAATCAGAGAATTGATTCCATTTACTATAGCACCAAAACCCATAAGATACTTAGGAATAAACCTAACCAAAGATGTTAAGGATCTTCATTCAAAGAACTACAGAACACTCATGAAAGAAATTGAAGAAGACACAAAAAGATAGAAGGGCATTCCATGATCATGGATCTGAAGAATAAACATTGTTAAAATGTCTCTACTTCCCAGAGCAATCTATACTTTCAATGCCATTCCAATCAAAATGCCATCAACATTCTTCAAAGCGTTGGAACAAACAATCCTAAAATTTATATGGAACCAAAAAAGACCCCGAATCACTAAGGAATTGCTGAAGAAGAAAAGCAAAGCTGGGGGCATCTCATTACCTGACTTGAGGCTTTATTACAAAGCTGTGATTACCAAGACAGCATGGTACTGGCACAAAAACAGAGAAATAGGCCAACGGAACAGAGTAGAGAGTCCAGATATGGACCCACAAATCTATGGGCAAATCATCTTTGACAAAGCCGGAAAAAATATCCAGTGGAAAAAAGACAGTCTCTTCAGTAAATGGTGCTGGGAAAGTTGGACAGCTACATATAGAAGAATGAAACTACACAATGGTACACAAAGGCAAACTTAAAATGGATGAAAGACCTCAATGTGAGGCAGGAATCCAACTAAATCATGGAAAAGAACATAGGCCGTAACCTCTTTGACATTGACCACAGCAACTTTTTTCAGGACACATCTCCAAAGGCAAAGGAGACAAAAGCAAAAATCAACTTTTGGGACTTTATCAACATAAAAAGCTTCTGCACAGAAAGAAAACAGTCAACAAAACAAAGAGGCAACCCACAGAATGGGAGAGGATATTTGCAAATGACACTACAGACAAAGGGCTGATATCCAAGATCTATAAAGAACTACTCAAACTGAACATCCAAAGTGAAGATGAACACATTAAAAAATGGGCAAGAGACATGAAGAGGCATTTCTCCATAGAAGATATACAAATGGCTAACAGACACATGAAAAAGTGTTCAGCATCACTAGTGAACAGGGAAATTCGAATCAAAACCACACCAAGATACCACCTTACACCAGTCAGAAGAGCCAAAATTAACAGTCAGGAAACCACAAGTGTTGGAGAGGCTGCGGAGAAAGGGGAACCCTCCTACACTGTTGGTGGGAATGCGAGTTGGTGCAACTGCTTTGGAAAACAGTGTGGAGATTCCTTAAAAAAATTAAAAATAGAACTACGCTATGACCCTGCAATTGCACTACTGGGCATTTACTCCAAAGATACAGATGTAGTGAAAAAAGGGCCATATGTACCCCAATGTTCTTAGCAGCAATGGCCACAATCGCCAAACTGTGGAAAGAGCTAAGGTGCCCTTCAACAGATGAATGGATAAAGAAGATGTGGTACATATATACAATGGAATACTATGCCTCCATCAGAAAGGATGAATATCCAACTTTTGTAGCAACATGGACTGGATTGGAAGAGATTATGCTGAGTGAAATAAGCCAAGTAGAAAATGTCAAGTATCACATGGTTTTACGTACTTGTGGTGCATAAAGGGTAATATAGAAGACAGTAGGAGAAGGAAAGTAAATGGGAATTAGGGTAATTCAAGGAGAGAATTGAAATATGAGTGTTTTGGACACAGAAACAAACTGAGGCACTTGGAGGGAGGGGTGGGGGGATGGGAGAACCTGGTGTTGGGTACTGAGGGCACCTATTGCATGGAGCACTGGGTGTGGAGCATGGGTAATGAATCTCTGAACATTGAAAAAATAAAATAAATTTAAATTTAAAAAATGATGGCAGAGAAGTAGGGACCTAAGCTTGCCTTGTCTCTCTAACACAGCGGGTAAATATGAAGTCATTCTAAACACCCAAGAAATTGATCTGAGAACTGAGACCAAAATTCTACATCTATAGGTAGAAAAATCACCATCTCATAGAACGTACTACCTGTGGCAGTTGATTTGAGGGAAAGAAGTGCTGTAGATTCTGGCAGAAGGGAGGGATAGTTGATTATGAAGAGAGGAGTGAGCAAGTGAGAGAAAGATGGATATATAGACAGCAGATGGAGAGAGAGAGAGAGAGAGAGAGAGAGAGAGAGAGAGAGAGAGAGAAGTCAAGGGATTACAGAAGAAAAACTTCCCCAAAACCAGTGCCTGGAAAAGGAGAGGAGCTGGCTAATGCAAGTTATTATAAGCACTGGAGCACAAAGTCTGAAGTTTTGGCGATTTGTGCTTTCATCAGTGTCACACTGGGCAGGTTTGGTGGTTTTCCAATGGGGAAGGAGGGCAGAGACTCATGAGTAGGCAGCGTGGTCTGAGGATCCCCTAGGTCACACGGGGAGAAACAGTTACCCTGCTTGGAGAACATTCAGAGTGGTGGCATGGCCTCTCTAGGGACGGAAGCACTGGCAGTGCCAACATGTTGCTCTGTTCCCTAGCATAGGAAAAAAGACACTAGCTGAGGACAGCAAAACTTGGTGCTGGCTTTTTTTAAAAATTTAAATTAAAAAAATTAAGTAACAATAAAAAAATAAATTTAAATTAAATTATCCAACATATGGTACAACATTAGTTTCAGATGTAGAGTTCAATAATTCATCAGTTGCGTGTAACACTCAGTCCTCATCACATCACATGCCCTCCTTAACGGCTATCTCCAAATTATCCCATCCCTCCTCCAACTTCCCCTCCAGCAACACTCAGTTTGTTTCCTATGGTTAAGAGTCTCTCATGGTATTTTCACCCTCTCTGATTTCTTTCCATTCAGTTTTCCCTCCCTTCCCCTATGATCTTCTGTGCTGTTTTTTTTTTTTTATAATCCTCATATGAATAAAACCATATGATAATTGTCTTTCTCTGATTGACTTACTTCACTCAGCATAATACCATCCAATTCCAACCATGTTGGTGCTAACTTTTTGCTGCGCTTTACCATAAACCCTGAACTACTGCTTGGTAGAGCAACTGCTTTTCTGGGACAAACTTGCAAACTGCAAAAGCATGGCAAGATCATCCCCCAGGATATCAGCATGGGTCAGCATCATGCAGGTCCCTAAATTTTGGAGTTTTGAAACCCAGCCATGCACCTGAGGTAAAAATGCAGGAGAACTGTGCCACCTGGCAGGCAGACAGCTCTGAGACAAAGTGAAGGCAGGGATATGTCAGAAGCTGGAGGCACAAGAGGGATGATTCTTTGGTCTTTTGTGAGAGCTTCCAGAAGAGTGGCAGGCAGGAACTCCCTGCTTTGGGGGAAAACATTAGTCAATGGCATCTGCCTAACCATCACTGATTGACTTCAGTGAACAACACTGCAGCCCCCAACCACCCCAAAGGAGACTGGAGCTGCTTATGCCAAATCCTGCTCCCCTGTGCCTTGCACTGCAGGTGCATCATCACTAAGGTAAGTCCACCAGAGAATCAGCAGAACAGGCCCCTCTCCCACAAGACTAGCACAAATCCCTCAAATGCACCAATTTACTTATCATAGAGTGCTTCAACTCTTCAGCTTTATTTATTTTTAAAAAGATTTTATTTATTTATGAGAGAGAGAAAGAGAGAGAGAGAAACACAAGCAGTGGGAGCAGCAGAGGGAGAGAGAAAAGCAGATACCTTACTAAGCAGGAAGCCCCATTCAGGGCTTGATCCCAGGACCCTGAAATCATAAACTGAGCTGAAGGAAGTCATTTAACTGACTGTACCACCCAGGTGCCCTAAAGCTTCAGCTTTAGGGGAAGTAGGACTTAGTTGCTGCTGCTTCTTTTTTTGGATCTAGTTTCTTTTAACAAGCAGACAAAAACACACCTAGTTAAAACTTGTCACTTGCCACACAGTGGACAAGTTCTAACCCCCCTCAACAGTGCAGGAAAAAAGAAATTCTTCAGAAGACTTATCTGAGGGTAGGAGCAGCCAAAACACAACAGTGGAGTTCATATAAGACCCCCTGATTTTTTTTTTGATATCTCCTTAATATAGCCTTTACTCTCAGGAGAAGGAATATAACAAACTTTTCTAACAATCACACAGAAAAACTGATCTAGACTAAATGAAAAATTGGGGGAATTCAGCCCCAAAGAAAGAACAGGAAGAAGTAATGGCTAGGGATTCAATCAATACATATCTAAGTAAGATGTCTGCATTCGATTTTAAAACAAGTATAATGATACTAGCTGTACTTGAAAAAAAGCATAGAAGACACTAGAGAATCCCTTAATGCGGAGATGAAAGAACTAAAAATTAGGCTGAAATTAAAAATGTTGTAACTGAGTTGAAAATCCAACTGGATGCCATGACAGCAAGGATGGATAAAACGAAGAATGAATTAGTGGTGTAGAAGATAAAATTATGGAAAAATAATGAAACTGAAAAGAAGAGGGATAGAAAGGTACTGGATCACAAATGTAGAGTTAGGGAGTTCAGTGACTTCTTAAAGTATGATAGCATATTTATCATAGGAATATCAGAATAAGAAGAGAGAGAAAAAGGGGCAGAGGTTTATTTGAAAAAATAGTTGAAAACTTCCCTAAACTGGAGAAGGAAAAGACACTGAAATCCAAGAAGTGCAGATAACTAACATCAAATTCAACAAAAAACAACCATTGCCATTGCCAAGGTTTATCATAGTCAAATTCACCTAATACACAGTCAAAGAAAGAATCTTGAAAGCAGCAAAGGGAAAAAAGTCCTTCCCCTATAAGAGAAGACATATCAAGTTCACAGAACTGTCTACAGAAACTTAGCCCAGAAAACAGAGGCAGGATATATTCAATGTGTTAATGGGAAAAATATGCAGCCAAGAATACTTTGACAGCAAGGCTGTCATTCAGAACAAATGGAGAGATAAAGAGTTTCCCAGACAAACAAAAACTGAAGGAGTTTGTGACCATTAAACCAACCCTGCAAGAAATATTAAAGGGGATGCTTTGAGTGGGGGAAAAAAGACTAAAAGCAACAAAGATTTGAAAGGAACAGAAAACATCACCAGAAATACCAACTTTAAAAGTAACTTAATGACCTTAAGTTCATAAATAGCTATAATCTCTCTGAGTGTAAAGGATTAACTGTTGCAGTCAAAAGATATAGGGTATAAGAATGGATTAAGAAAAAACAAGACCTTTCTATATGCTGCCCACAAGAGACTCATTTTAACCCTAAAGACACCTGTTGATGACAGAAGGAATAGAGAATGATCTATCACGCTTGTGGACATCAAAAGAAAGCTGGAGTAGCCATACTTATATCAGACAAACTAGATTTTAAATGAAAGACTGTGCCAAGAGATGAAGAAAAGCACTATGTCCTAATAAAAGGGTCTATCCATCAAGAAGATATAACAGTTGTAAATATTTATGCCCCAAACTTGGGAGCAGCCAAATATATAAATCAATTAATAGCAAACATAAAGACTCATTGATAACAATACAATAATAGTAGGGGACTTTAACACCCCACTCACAGCATTGGACATATCATCTAAGCAGAAAATCAACAAGGGATCAATGGCTTTCAACGACACACTGGACCAGATGGACCTAACTAGTATATTCAGAATATTTCATCCTAAAGCAACAGAATATACATTCTCCTCAAGTGTACATGGAACACTCTCCAGGATAGGTAACATACTGAGTCACAAATCATCCCTCAAAATGTACAAGAGATTAAGATTATACCATGCATATTTTCAGACCACAGCACTATGGAACTTGGAAGTTAACTACAGGAAAAAAAATTAGAAAGACCACAAATACATGGAGGTTAAAGAAAATTTTACTAAAGAATGAATGGGTTAACCAGAAAATTATAGAATAATTAAAACAATACATGGAAACAAATGAAAATGGAAACATTACAGTCTAAAACCTTTGGGATAAAGCAAAGACAATCCTAAAAAGGAAGTACATAGCCATACAGGCCTATCTCAAGAAGCAAGAAAAGTTCTTAAATACATAACCTAAACTTACACCTAAAGGAGGTATAAAGGAATAGCAGATAAAGTCTAAAGCCAACAGAAGAAGGAAAATGATGAAGATTAGAGCAGAAATAAATGATATAGAATCCCCCACCAAAACCCAACAATAGTAGAATAGATCAACAAAACTAAGAGCTGCTTCTTTAAAATAATTAATAATATTGATAAACCCCTACCCAGATTTATCAAAAAGAAAAGAGAAAGGACCCAAATAAATAAAATTACAAATGAAAGAAGAGGATCACAACCAATACCACAGACATAAAAACAATTATAAAAGAATATTATGAAAAATTATATGCCAATAAACTAGGTAATCTGGAAGAAATGAAAAAATTCCAAAAATATACAAGCTACAAAAACTAAAACAGGAAGAAATAAAAAATTTGAACAGACCCATAACCAGCAAAGAAATAGAATCAGCAATCAAAAATCTCCAAACAAACAAAGTCTAGGGCCAGATGGCTTCCCAGGGGAATTCTTCCAGACATTAAAAAAAGTTAATATGTATTCTCAAACTGTTTCAAAAAATAAAAATGGAAGGAAAAATTCCAAACTCCTTCTATGAGGCCAGGATTGCCCTGATTCCAGAACCAGAGACTCCCCTAAAAAAAGGAGAATTACAGGCCAATATCCTTAATGAACATGGATGCAGAAGTTCTCAACAGGATACTAGTAAATCAAATCCAACAGTACATTAAAATAATTATTCACTATGATCAAATGGGATTTATTCTGGGACTGCAGGGGTAGTTCAATATTCACAAATCAGTGTGATACACCACCTTAATAAAAGAAAGGCTAAAAACCATATGGTTCTCTAACTAGATGCAGAAAAAAACATTTTTTAAAAGATTTAATTTGTTCATTTGACAGAAAGAGAGATCACAAATAGGCAGAGAGGCAGGCAGAGAGAGAGGAGGAAACAGTGTCCCTGCTGAGCAGAGACCCCGACACGGGCCTTGATCCCAGGACCCTGAGATCATGACCTGAGCTGAAGGCAGAGGCTTTAACCCACTGAGCCACCCAGGCGCCCCTGCAGAAAAACATTTGACAAAATACAGCATCTGTTCTTGATAAAAACTCTGAGCAAAGTAGATATTGATGGAACATACCTCAACATTATAGAGACCATATATGAATGGCCCACAGGTAATTTCATCTTTAATAGGGAAAAACAGAACTTTTTCTCTAAAGTCAGAAACAAGACTGGCATGTCCACTCTCACCACTACTATTTAACATAGTACTGGAAGCTTTAGTCTCTGTAAGCAAACAACTAAAAGAAATAAAAGGCATCCAAATCATCAAGGATAAGGTCAAGCTTTCATTCCTTGCAGAGGATGCAATACTCTATTTAGAAAACCCAGAGACCACCAAAAACTTGTAGAACTAATACATGAACTCAGTAAAGTAACAGGATATGAAATCAATGTACAGAAATCTCTTGCATTTCTGTAAACCAATAATGAAGAAGTGGAAAAATAAATCAAGGAATGGATCCCCTTTGCAGTTACACCAAAACCCATAAGAGATCTAGGAATAAACCTATTCAAAGTGGGAAGAAATCTGTACTCTGAAGACTAGAGAATAATTATGAAAGAAATTAAAGAGGACTGAAAGAAATGGGAAAGCATCTTAGGGGCATGGGTTGGAAGAACAAATATTTATGCTAAAATGTTTGTATTACTCAAAGCAATCTCCATATTTAATGCAATCCCTATCAAAATGACATCATCATTTTTTCACAGAGCTAGAACACACAATCTTAAAGTCTGCATGGAACCACAAAAGACCCCAAATAGCCAAAACCATCCTGAAAAAGCAAAGCAAAGCTGGAGGCATCATGATTCCAGACTTCAAACTATATGACAAAGCTGTGGTCACCAAGACAGTATGGTACTGGTACAAAAACAGACACATAGATCAATGGAACAGAATAGAGACCCCAGAAATGGACCCACAACTATATGGTCAATTAATCTTTGACAAAACAGGAAAGAATATCCAATGGATAAAAGATAGCCTTTTCACAAATGGTGATGGAAAAACTGGACGGTGATATGCAAAAGATGAAACTGGATCACCCTCTTACACAGTACACAAAAATAAATTCAAAGTGGGTGAAAGGCCTAAATGTGAGACAGGAAACCATCAACATCCTAGAGGAGAACACAGGCAACAACCTCCTCGATATTGGATGCAGCAGCTTCTGACTAGACATGTCACTGAAGGCAAGAGAAACAAAAGCAAACATAAACTACTGGGACTTCATGAAGATAAAACCTTCTGCACAGCAAAGGAAATAATCAATCAAAATAAAAGTCAGATTACAGAATGGAAGAAGATATTTGCAGATGACATATCTGATAGTCAGTATTTAAAATTTATAAAGAACTTATCAAACTCAACATCCCCCAAAGCAAATAATCCAATTAAGAAATGGGCAGAAGACACGAGTAGACATTTTTCCCAAGAAGACATCCAGATGACTAACAGACACATGAAATGATGCTCAACCTTACTCATGATCAGGGAAATGCAAATCAAAACCACCTCACACCTGTCAGGATGGCTAAAATTAATAACGCAGGAAGCAACAGATGTTGGGGAGGTTGTGGACAAAGGGGAAGACTCTTGCAGGGTTAGTGGGAATGTAAACTGGAGAAGCCACTCTGGAAAATAGTATGAAGTGTCCTCAAAAAGTTAAAAAATAGAATTATCCTATGATCCAGCAATTTCACTACTAGGTATTTACCCAAAGGATAAAAAAATACAGATTTGAAGGGGTACATGTACCCTAATATTTAATAGCACCATTATCAACATTAGCCAAACTATGGAAAAAATCAAAAATGCAAATATCCATCAACTGATGAATGGATAAAGAATATGTGATATATATATTGTACCACATCATACACCCCTCCAACACTGAATATTACTCAGCCCTGAAAAGGAATGAAATCTTGCCATTTGTAACAATGTGGATGGAACTACAGGGTACAAATACCATATGACTTTACTATGGTGAGGGGAAATAAAGAGGGAAACAAACCACAAGAGACTCTTAAAAAATAGATGACAGAACAGAAACTGAGGGTTGATTGAAGGAGATGAGTGGGGGATGAACTAAATAGGTGATGGGTATTAAGGAGGGCACTTGTGATGGGCACTGGCTGTTATATGTAAATGATGAATTACTAAATTCTACTCCTGAAACTAATACTACACTCTATATTAACCAATAGAATTTAAATAAAAATTTGGAAGAAAAAAATAAACAAAAATAAACACGACATTTAAAAGTGAAAAAAAAAAGAAGCTTCTGGTGGGTCTGAAGCTTAGGAAGGCTGAGTGTAGAGACAAGGAGTGGATGGGAGAATTTGGAAAACAAATTTACTGGAGTTTATTTGCAGGGAGCACGGGCTCAGGGAAAATATCTTGGAAAATGGTAGCAGGGGGTGTTGGAGTTAAGAGTATTCTAAGCAAATTCTATGCTTAGTGAATTCCACCTATATCATGCAGGGATGGTTAATTTTATGTTAATTTATCTAGGCTATGGCAACCAGTTTTGTTCAAAGAGCATAGAAGTCACTGTGAAGGTACTTTTTGGATGAGTTATCCTGTAAATCAGTAGATTTTGTCAGGTTGCCACCATAATGTGGGTGGGCCTCATCCAAGCATTTGAGGGCCTTTGGTGAAAAGACTGATATTCCGAAGAAAGAGGAAGTTCTGCCCCCATGCTGCCTTTGGACTCAAGCCGCAGCATCAGCTCTCGCCTGGTCTCCAGTTTCCTGACCGGTCCTACAGATTTCAGACTTAGACTTCATGATTGCCGGTGCCAATTCTTTAAAATATCTCTCTGTCTCTGTCTCTGTCTCCGTCTATCACACACACACACACACACACACACACACACACACACACACACACACGCCCTGTTTCTCTGGACTATCCCAGTACACATGCTTACTATTTTCCAGTCATTTTTCTAAGTTTCATTTATTTACTCATCTCGCTTTCACAAGAATATGAAACCTTCTGAAATCAGTGGTGAATGGTAGGTCACGGGCTTTCTTGGAGGGAGTTAGCAGCACCCTCATCTGATTCTTGCCTTCCATGAATTCCTGGCCTGGGGTTTAGGCACTCAGATTAATTAGAAGTGTTCAAAGTTCTGGTCAGGAATTAGATCATGCATTCATTATATGCATCTCCTTTTTTCCCCCCTCAAACAACTTAATCTCTCACTATGATTAACATTTTATACATGAAGAAACAAAGGCTCAAGGTTTTCACATGGGTAAAGTCTGGTTAGGCAAAAGATAGACTTAACTAATGCTGACCATTCATTTTATTCATTTCTCTTGCCCAGCTTCTACTTTCCTTTTCTTGTAGCAACTATATATGATATCAAATTTACCATTTTAACCATTTTAAAGTATACATCTCTCCATTTATAGGGTGATAGTGAATTCTTCCCTCTGGAAATATGAAATGCCTCCTAGCATTAAAAGAATTTTATTAACATAAAATAGGATTTGAAACTCCAGGAAACAGTTGTGTTAGAAATCACTCTTTATAGACTATTATTAAGCTGTTAAACCAGGTTATTAAATAGGGCATCTGTGTGGAGATCTAAGTTTTGCAAGTGAACATGTGAATATATTTACATGTCTCTGCATCCATACTCTAAAATAGAGTTGGTTTCCTTATGGCAATGATGCTCTTCTGGAAGAAATTATTAATTCATCAAACATATATTTTCTGGAAATACTTATAAAACACAAATTCATGTCCAACCATAGTGGGTGAGTGTTGTCATCTCATTGACTTAAGGTTACTAATTGCCTGGTGGTAAAGAGAGTTTTAACTCCAATGTCACCTTTAATTGTTTGGTAAAGTCTGCCTGGAATATTTTATTGATTGTGCTTTTGAGGTTGGGGCTATACATTCAACCACCAAAAACTGAATTGAGCACCTACTATGTGCAGGCAGTGTTAGATATTGAGGATAGGATGGCAATGAGACATTGCAGTTCTTGCTGTCTGAGAACTAATAGCCTAGTAAGGAAGACAATTAATCTTGCAAATTCCAATAAAGGATGCAATACTGTGGAAGGGCAGGTGTGGATACAGTTGAAGCATCCCACCATATATTTTCAAGTTGTATGACACGGTTTGGAAGTGACTTGTAACTACATCTATCAGTCACTCAAAATGGAAATCTGGAATTATAAAAAATCAATAGGAGGAGAAAGTGGATCACTCAAACATTGCTGATAGGAATGTAAAATGGTAGAGCCACCCTGGAAAATAATTTTCCAGCTTCCTAACAAACTAAGCATACACCTACCATCTGATCCAGCAACTTATTCCAGAGAAATAAAAACCTATTTTTACACAAAAACCTGCACACAAATGTTATAGCTGCTCTGTATGTAAGTGCCCAAGCTAGGATCAGCGCAGGTGTCCTTCAACAGGTGCATGAATAAATAAACTGGGAAACAGCCATATCATGGAATATTACTCAGCAATGAAAACAAAGTATGGATTCACACCACAACTTGGATGAATCTCCCAGGAATAGTGATGAGTAAAAAAACAATCCCCAAAGGTTACACACTGTATGAGTACGTTTATATAATATTTGCAATGGCAGAGTTTTAGAAGTGAGAACAGATTAGTGGTTTTGGGGGAAAGAAGAATTTGTATATGGTTATAAAGAACACCATGAGGGGTACTTGTATGGTTGGAACTGTTTAGTATCTTGACTGAGTTTGTGGGTACATTAACCTTATATGATGATATAATTGTATAGAACTTAATAAATGCACAATGTGCAAATAAAACTGGGGAAAATCTGAATGAGACTGGTGGATTCTAGCAGTGTGAAGATACCAGTTGTGATATTGTACTGAAGGCTTGAAAATGTTATAATGGAGGAAGCTGGATAAAGGGTACAAGAGTCTCTTCTGTGTTCTCTTACAACTGCATGCAGATATATTCTCTAAAAAGATGTTCAGAGGAGTAAGACAAGTGGAGATGGAACAAAGGAACAAAGAACCACAGGGGAGGACATTGAGGAAACACACTCACTGCTAAACAGAGGATCAAAATGCAGGTGTTCAGAGATCTGAGGAACAACTTGACCAGGAAAAAGTCCATCAAATTCACAAGTTAAGCCCGTCAGAAAGATAATTTTTATTCAGTGTGACAAAGACTGGATGTTGGTTAATGTTGTTTTAAAAAACCTTGATTGTTTTGAAATGAAAGCCCTGGTAAATGTATTGGATCTTAATATTCACTGGATGGAGAGGTAAGCTGTGTTGGTGGTTCTGAAGATGACTCCCAATTGTACTCTCAATCATGGAGTATACAGTGATACTCATGTCTGTGATTTATTACAGTGAAAGGATACAAAGCAAGATCAACAAAGGGAAAGGCTCATCGGGCAAAGTGCAGGGGAACCAGGTGCAAGCCTACAAAGGGACTTTTCCCAGTGGAGTCCCACAGGGCACACTTAATTTCTGAAGGAATGAGATGTGACAGCACATGTGAAATGTTGTCTGAAAGGGAAGTTCATTCGAGGTTCAATGCCCAGAATTTTTCCTGGGGACTGGTTAGTAAGTATCCAAATTCTAGACTCCTCAGAGGAAAGCAGGTGTTCAGCATAAATTACATTATTTGTACAGTTTAGGCACCGTGAGAAGCTCTTATTAGGGTGATGGGCACACTCCTGAAATTCAAGTTTCCAGAAAGCAACTGAAGGTCTTTCAGCCTTATAAGCAGGTCTTTCAAAGGATAGCTGTCAGGCCTTCACTGTTCACTGCACAGAGGCCAACATGATCTGTATTTCTTTATTTCTATCCCTACCTCTACTTCTATATGTCCTTACATATCTACATTTATATATCTCTATATTATTTCTCAAACCATAACAAGGGGTGGAATATTGAAATATTATTTAAAGCTAGCATGCCCTTAAAGGCCTCATGCCAAAGACCAATGGCATGTGGTGGTATGTGCAGAGGGCTGGGTGGTGGAGCTGGACTCTGTGGTTCTCCTAGGTCTGCTGAAGGGCTTGTGGGTGACCCTTTCCTCTGAGGCACAGGCAGTGGAGGGAATTGTTATTCTATGGACTGAAATCCTAACTTGGTCACTCACTAGCTCTGAGACCTCAAACAAATTTTGTATTAACCCAAAGCTTCAGTTTCTTCACCTACAGATACAGATAATTTCTTCTTCGGGTTATCATTGTAAAAATTAAATGAAAAGAAGCATGTGATGTGTCTGGCGCATGATAGGCTCTCAATCAATGCTTGTTCTGCCAATCATTAGAATGAACTATGGACTCCAGGGGAAAGATTTAAATGTAAAATTATATAAATTTATAATAGAAAATTATAAAAAGCTGATTAGCAGATTGCATTCTTATAAATAAAAATAGAATAAAATAAAATTAATTTGTATGGTATGTAATATGTTTGTGTAACTTGTTTGACATTTTGTAAAAATAGTTCTCATTGTAGTGAATTAACCTTCACAGACAGTGAGACCATTAGGCTATTTATTAGTTATAACTATCCCATCCCACCAGTATTTTAAAAAATTCCATATATAGCCATTCATACACATTTAATAAAATATTGGATTTTTATGAAAAAAATTTTATCCACCAATAAATCATTAAAATAAAAAAGAGGTTCTGAAGATTCCTGGTACATTAAAAAACATAAAAATCAATTGTTTTTCTTTCTATCAAATTTAAGAATTAGAAAAATAAAAAAGGGTGCCCTTTCTCAGAGCATTGAAGTGTGAAGAATCTAAGAGTCAGATAGCAAATGATGTGTGATACCTCTATGCAGAAAACTGTACAACATGGTTTAAATTGACTTAAATCAAAAGAGATATATACTGTAGTCATAGATTAGAAGATTAAATATTGATATATCAAGCCTGTATAATTATAATAAAAATCTAGCAGAACATTAAAAAAATTGAGAGACTCACTTGAAGATTTATATGGAAATGCGGAAGACCAAGAACAGCCAAGACGCACTTGGCGAAGAAGAGGAGGTGTGGTTACTGGTCCTATCAGGTATTAGGACATTATGAAAGTATGGTAAGTAATAAGAGAAATGTTTGAGTAGAGGAGACTTGGACTAAAAATTATTAATAGAGGGCCCTAAAAATTAGAGACCAAGACACATGTTGACTCTTGATATATGAGAGTTGGTCCTACAAAGAAGTTGGAGGGAAAAAGTTTTTTTAGTAAATGATGCTGGGATGATTAGACCTAGTGGACCTCACATACTGCACAAAAATAAATTCTGAATGGATTAAAAACCTAAGTGTAAGAAGCAAACAAAAACATTTAGAAGATAGTCTTAAGAGACAATATTTATGACTTGGGGCATAGGGAAGAATTTCATTAAAAAATTGAAAAATCCACTAGCCAAAAGGAAAATATTGATAAAATTGAATACATTATACTTCAGTGCAAATTTTTTCAAAAGACTCCATTAAAGAGAGTGAAGAGAGTGAAGAGACAATTCTACCTAGTAGGACATGATACTACTGATATATGTATCGAAAAAGAGGAAATATCAAGAATGTATAAGGAGCTCCTGCAAATGAATAGATGGAAAACCCAAAGGAGAAATGGGCAAAAGACTTGAACAGGTATTTCACAAAAGGGGATATGTAGATAGCTAATGGACATGAAAGAATAATCAAACTAGGAAATACAAATTCAAAAGAGATTTTTTTTTTCAAATGAGATTCTTTTACCCACTCACTGGATGGATGGATAAAATTCAAATGACTGATACTATTACCAGTACCAAGTGTTAATGAACTATGAAGCAGCAGGGACTCTCAGACATTGCTGGCTGTCCAGTGAACTTATTCAATTATATTGGGAAATAGTTTGACCTTTTTTTTTTTTTTTAAAGATTTTATTTATTTGTCAGAGAGGGAGAGCAGAAGCAGAGGGAGAAGAAGGCTTCCTGTCGAGCAAGGAGCCTGATGCAGGACTTGATCCTGGGACCCTGGAATCATAACCTGAGCTGAAGGCAGACGTTTAACAGACTGAGCCACTCAGGTGTCCCTAGTTTGGCATTATTTACTAAAGTTGAACATACCCTACCCATACCAAATGTTCATTAAACTCATTCATAAATACAGTTAGTGAAATCTTACACATTAATGGGACTGAACAAATGGATAAACCTCACAAACTGATATTGCATAAAACTAGCGAGACATAAATTAACACATGTGTACACAAAAATCATATGCTAAGAATGATTCCATTTACGTGACTCCCAAAGCCAGGCAAAGTCAGAGTATGTTAGGTAGGGGTGTATATACATATGAGATAGAACTAGGGAGACACCAAGGAAACTAACATCATAAAGAGTTAGGTAACTTCTAAGATGGACAAAGTAGTGGTCTGGGAAGGACACAGTAGGGAGGGGTGACTTCTGGGGCTCTGGCACACAATTTCTTGACCTGGGTGGTATTTACAGAAAGGTTTGCTTTATAATTATTCTTTAAACTGTATTTCTGTTATGTGCTCTTCTGCATGTACATTTAATGACAAAAAGAAAAAGAAACATCAGGAAAATGTAGTCTTGCTTTTTGGTTTATAATTAACAGTCAATATTAATATTATTGTCAATAATATTAATATTATCTTACCCTGGTCTTTCCCCTTCTTGGCACATTTAATTTCAATATACTCTCCATTTAAAGCCTGATGACAAATGAAGGGAGAGTAGGAGAAGAGCATGCCGTATTCATGCCAGTATTAGAGAGTATTAGCATTCTCATCAGTTGTGGACTGTTTGTTACGCCAGGTAAGTATGTGTTGAATTCAGAAATTGGTAGGCAGGGACTTGGCCTTCTCACAGGACTTCCTGTCACAGGAAGTGGTACTTCTCCCCAGCTGTTACTACTAACAGAGGAGAGGATCAAGTGCCAAACAGCCTGGTGTTGTGCACCAGGACCTGATGAGTTTCCCAGTCTCTTGAGATTAGGAAATCAGCTTCCTTAGAGAAAGGGGCAATGAAACAGACCAAGGGTAGTCAAGAAAATAAAAGCCCTTTCCCTACCCCTCAACCCACTGTGAGGCTGGCCCTGGTAGGTCTTTCAGGCTGAGTTTGTGTTTCAGTGGAGGGATTTGCCCCTTTTATTCTTCCTTTTTTTTATAGGGCAACCTTAAGGCATATGTACTTTCCCCACTGGGCACAAGCTATTAACAGGGGCTGTCAGGATCCTCTGAGTCAATGAGGGCACGAAATCCCTCCTGCTGGTGGGAAGAAGTCACTGTTTTTATTTACTTCAGGATGGTTTAACAAAATACAATAGACCAGATGGCTAAAATAGTGTTTATTTTGAATACCTCTGGAGGCTGGGAAGTCTGAGATCACAGTGCCTGGGGAAGGCCATGTTGGTTCACAGACAGCTACCTTCTGGCTATGTCCTTACTTGGCAGAGAGAAAGAGAATGTGAGCACTTGAGTGAGACCATCTCAGGTCCCTTTCTTCTTATAAGGGCATTAATTTAACCATGAGGGCTCTATCCTCATGACCTAATCACCTTCCAAAGGACCTCCAAATGCTATCACATTGGAGCTTAGGGTTTTGACATATGAATTTTGGGAGAACACAAACATTCAGCCCATAGAATATGGGAAGCTAAGCTTGACTGCAACACTCTCTATCTGGAAGAAGGGGGCTCCCAGGTCCCAGGTTCATGGTCCATAGTGAGCACTCAGTGTTGCTTTTGGATGATTCTTCTTAGAGAACAGCAATGACTTTGGTTGGAATTTTAAAAAATGACAAATTTATGAATGAATCTGTAGGATCTTAGGTGTAGGTAAGTTCAGCTTCAGTACATAATGACAGTAAAATATCTAACATCTCTTATTTTTCTCCTCAAAAATACTTTCATTTATATTTTATAATATGTATATACAGGAGATGGAATATAAATATATATGTAGTAATCAAACTTTATACAAATATTTCACAACATATTGGGTCTTAAAATTCTACCTGTTAGAACTCTTAAGATTCTACATTACAGCAGAAAGTTTTATCAAGATGGCTTCATTTGACTTTTACTCAAGCAGCCAACTTTACTGATGCTGGCATAACATGAGGTTTGAGAGAGGTGAGGGAACTGGCTTAGTATGTATCATTTAGAAGAACTTTGAGCTGTATCTAATGATCCTTGGTGTGCAATTTTTTTCTTTATTTTATTGTGGTAAAACATATAACATAAAATTTACTATTTTAACTATATTTAAACATGCAGCTCAGTGGCATTAAGTATATTCACAGTGTTGTGTAACCATCACCAGCACCATGTCCAGAATGTTTTCATCTTTCCCAACTGATATTCTAAACCATTGAACCCTAACTCCTAGTTCCAGCCCTTCCCCCATTCCCTGGCAATCAGCATTCAACTTTCTGTCCCTATGGATATGACTGCTTTAGATACCTTGTATACTTGGAATTATACAGAATGTATCTCTTTGTGTCTGGCATATTTCATTTAACATAATGTCCTCAAGGTTCATCCATGTTGTATCTTGTGTCAGAATCCTTTTGTTTCTCTAAAATGAATGTTACTCTATCATAACTATCTACCTATCTATCTTACATTTTGTTTACCCATTCATTTGTTGATGGACATTTGAGTTGTTTCTGCCTTTAGGCAACTGTGAATATTGCTGCTATGAACATGGGTGTACAAATATCTGTTCTGGTCCCTGCTTTCAATTCGTTTGGGTAAATACCCAGAAGTGGAGTTGTTAGATGATACAGTAATTGTGTTTAATATTTGTGAGGAACCTCCATACTGTTCTCCACAGTGGCTTCTCCATGTCATATCCCCACCAGCAGTGCACAAGGGTTCCCTTCTCTCCCCATCTTCCGTGCATTTTCTATTTTTATTTAAAGAGTTTTATTGCTTTTTGAACTTCAAAGGTTTTATTGCAAAACACTAGAAAGCCATAGAGAACAAAACTCAAGAATATACACCTGCAATTCATTCAGTTTTAGGTGGTTCTCTGTTAGGGTTTTTACAGGACTGGATCAAGACATTTCTTTCAGAAATTTCCAGAAACAACTTCAGTCACTGAGAGCTCTTCCTTTTCCGGGTTCTCATTGTCTCTTCAGTCAATCTCACTTGATTCAACACTGGGTTAAATGTTGCCTTTATATAAACTTTAATTCTCTATTTTATCAAATCCAACAGATGTATTCTTGTCTGTTGAGCTATTTTGATGTTTCTCAGTTTATTTCCAGGATTGCTATTTGATATTTTCCATATCCACCTATTCTTAATTATAATACTCTATTTTATTTATTTATTTATTTATTTATTTATTTATTTATTTGATTTTTATAAAATACAGTTTATTAGGAAAAATTCTTCCCCTCCAAATAAATCAGGTCAGAATAATATTAATTCATAGAAATAAATTTTTTAAATTAATTAATTTATTTTCAGTGTTCCAAGATTCATTGTTTATGCCCCACACCCAGTGCTCCATGCAATAGGTGCCCTCAGTACCCACCACCAGGCTCACCCATCCCCTTAGCCCCTCCCCTCCAAGACTATCAGTTTATTTCTGAGTCCAAAGTCTCTTATGTTTCATTTCCCTCCCTGATTTACTGTACTTCCCATTTCCTTTCTTTCTCTTTATTTATTTATTTTTAAAGTAACGTATAATGTATTATTTGTTTCAGGGGTACAGGTCTGTGAATCATCACTCTTACACAATCCACCATAGCACATACCCTCCCCAATATCCATCACCCAGCCACTCCATCCCTTCCCTCCCTACCCCAGAAATCCTCAGTTTGTTTCCTGAATTAAGAGTCTCTTATGGTTTGTCTCCCTCCCCGGTCCCATCTTATTTCATTTTTCCCTCCCTTACCCCCACAACCCGCTACCTTGGGTCTCAAATTCCTCATATCAGAGAGATCATATGATAATTATCTTTCACTGATTGACTTATTTTATTCAGTATAATACCCTGTAGTTCCATCCACGTCATTGCATATGGCAAGATTTCCCTTTCTGATGGCTGCATAGTAGTATTCCATTGTGTTTGTGTGTGTGTGTGTGTGTGTGTGTGTGTGTGTGTGTACCACATCTTCTTGATCCATTCATCTGCTGATGGACATCTAGACTCATTTCATAGTTTGGCTATTGTGGACGTTGCTGCTACAAACATTCGGGTGCATGTGCCCCTTCAGTTATCTACATTTGTATCTATAGGGTAAATACTAGTAGAGCAATTCCTGGGTCATAGGGTATTTCTTCTTTTAACTTTTTGAGGAATATCCATACTGTTTTCCAGAGTGACTGCACCATCTTGCATTCCTACAAACACTGTGGGAATGTTTCCCTTTCTCTGCATCCTCACCAACACCTGTTGTTGCCTGACTTGTTAATTTTAGCCGTTCTGACCGGTGTGAGGTGGTATCTCACTGTGGTTTTGATTGTATTTCCCTGATGCTGTGGGATGTTGAGCACTTTGTCTGTTGGCCATTTGGATGTCTTCTTTGGATAAATGTCTGTTCATATCTTCTGCCCATTTTTTGATTGGAGTATTTGTTCTTTGGTGTTGAGTTTGATAAGTTCTTTATAGATTTTGGATGCCAGCTCTTTATCTGATATGTCATTCGTAAATATCTTCTCCCATTATTTTGGTTGTCTTTTGATTTTGTTGTCTGTTTTCTTTGCTGTGCAAAAAGCTTTTTATCTTGATGAAGTCCCTATAGTTCATTTTTGCCCTTGCTTCCCTTGCCTTTGGCAATGTATCTAGGAAGAAGTTGCTGAGGCTGAGGTCGAAGAGGTTGCTGCCTGTGTTCTCCTCAAGGATTTGGATGGATTCCTGTCTCACATTAAAGTTTTTCATCCCTTTTGAATATATTTTTGTGTGGTGTAAGGAAATTCTTCTGCATGTGGCTGTCCAATTTTCCCAACACCCTTTTTTGAAGAGACTGTTTTTTTTCCATTGGACATTATTTTCTGCTTTGTTGAAGATGAGTTGACCATAGAGCTGAGGATCCATTTCTGGGATCTCTATTCTGTTCCATTGATCAATGTGTCTGTTTTTATGCCAGTACCATACTGTGTTGATGATTACAGCTTTGTAATAGAGCTTGAAGTCTGGAATTGTGATGCTGCCAACTTTGGTTTTCTTTTTCAACATTCTTCTAGCTTTTTGGGGGGTCTTTTCTGGTTCCATATAAATTCTAGGATTATTTGTTCCATTTCTTTGAAAAAAGATGGTACTTTGATAGGAATTGCATTAAATGTGTATCCTCACACTTTAATGAATTCCTGTATGAGTTTTAGCAATTTTAGAGTGAAGTCTTTTGGGTTTTCCACATAAAGTATCATATTATCTGCAAAGAGGAAGAGTTTAACTTCTTCTTTGCTTTTTTGGATGCCTTTTATTTCTTTTTGTTGTCTGATTGCTGAGGCTAGGACTTCTAGTACTATGTTGAAAAGTAATGGTGATAGTGGACAGCCCTGCCGTGTTCCTGACCTTAGGGGAAAAGTTCTGAGTTTTTCCCCATTGAGAATGATATTCACTGTGGGTTTTCATTGATGGCTTTTATGATATGGAGATATGCCCCCTCTATCCCTACACTGTGAAGAGTTTTGATAAAGAAAAGGATGCTGTATTTTGTCAAATGCTTTTTCAGCATCTATTGAGAGTATCATATGGTTCTTGTTCTTTCTTGTATTAATGTATTGTATCACGTTGATTGATTTGTGGATGTTGAACTAAACTTGCAGCCCAGGAATAAATCCCACTTGGTTGTGGTGAATAATCCTTTTTAAAGATTTATTTATTTATTTGACAGAGAGAGAGAGAGAGAGAGAGAGAGAGAGAGAGAGATTACAAGTAGGCAGAGAGGCAGGCAGAGAGAGGAGGAAGCAGGGGGCCTCGATTCCAGGACCGAGATCATGATCTGAGCCGAAAGCAGAGGCTTTTAACCCACTGAGCCACCCAGGTGCCCAAGGTGAATCATCCTTTTAATGTACCTTTAGATTCTATTGGTTAGTATTTTGGTGAGAATTTTTGCATCTGTGTTCATCAAGGATATTTTGATGGAGTCTTTGTATGGTTTTTGGATCAAGACAATGCTGATCTCATAAAATAAGTGGCAGTTTTCCTTCTAGTTCTATTTTTTGGAAGAGTTCCAGGAGAACAGGTATTAACTATTATTTAAATTGTTGTTAGAATTCCCCTGGGAAGCTGTCTGGCTCTGGGCTCTTGTTTGTTGGAAGATTTTTGATGACTACTTCAATCTCCTGGTTATGGGTCTATTCAGGTTTCTCTTTCTTCCTGGTTCAGTTTTGGTAGTTTATGTCTCCAGGAATACATCCATTTCTTCCAGATTATCCAGTTTGCTGGTGTATAGTTGCTCATAATATGTTCTTATAATTGTATTTCTTTATTATTGATTGTGATCTCTCCTCTTTCATCCAGTATTTTATTGATTTGAGTCCTTTCTATTTTCTTTTTGATAAGTCTGGCCAGGAGTTTATCAGTCTTGTTAATTCTTTCAAACAACCAGCTCCTGCTTTCATTGATTTGTTCTACTGTTCTTTTTGTTTCTATTTCATTTATTTCTGCTCTGATCTTTATTGTTTCTCTTCTCCTACTGGGTTTAGTTTTTTAAAAAATTCTATCTATCTATTTATTTATTTATTGATTGATTGATTGATTGATTGATTGATTATTTTTTTTTTCTGCCATTTCTCCAGGCGCTTTAGGTGTAAGATGAGGTTCTGTACTTGAGACCTTTCTTGTTTGGTGAGAAAGGCTTGTATTGCTATATATTTTCCTCTCAGGACCCCCTCTGCTATGTCCGAAAGTTATTGAAAAATTGTTTTCCTTTTTATTTGTATTCATGATTTTTTTTTAAAAAAATTCTTCTTTAATTTCCTGGTTGACCCATTCATCCTTTAGTAGGATGCTCTTTAACCTCCATGTATTTGAGTTCTTTCCAACTTACACCTTGTAATTGAAGTCTAGTTTCAAAGCATTGTGGTCTGAAAATATGCAGGGAATGATCCTAATCTTTTGGTACTGGTTGAGACCTGACTTGTGACCCAAGATGTGATCTATTCTGGAGAATGTTCCATGTGCACTAGAGAAGAAAGTGTATCCTGCTGCTTTGGGATGGATATCTGTGATGTCTATTTGGTCCAGTGTGTCATTTAAAGCCTTTATTTCCTTGTTGAACTTTTGCTTAGCTGATCTGTCCATTTCAGTGATGGGGGTGTTAAAGCCCCCTACTATTATTGTATTATTGTAGTTGTGTTTCTTTGAGTTTGTTATTAATTGGTTTATAATTAGTTTATAATAATATTAGGGGCATGGATATTTAAAATGTTATATCTTCTTGATGGACAGACTCTTTAGGTATGATATAGTGTCCTTCCTCATCTCTTATTATAGTTTTTGGCTTAAAATATAGTTTATATTATATAAGGATTGCCACCCCAGCTTTCTTTGGATGTTCACTAGCATGGTAAATGATTTTCCATCTCCTTACTTTAAATATGGAGGTGTCTTTGGGTCTAAAATGAGTTTCTTGCAGACAACACATTGATGGGTCTCCCCTATTCTGATGCACTGTGCCTTTTGATTGGGGAATTTATCCCATTTACATTCAGGGTAACCATTGAAAGATATGAATTTAGTGCCATTATATTGCCTGTAAGGTGACTGTTACTGTATATTTTCTCAGTTCCTTTTGGTCTGTTACTTTTAGACTCCCTCTTTGCTTGGAGGGTCACTGTCAATATTTCCCTTAGGGCTGGTTTGGTGTTTGCAAATCCGTTTAGTTTTTGTTTTTCCTGGAAGCTTTTTATCTCTCCTTCTCTTTCAGTGACAGCCTAACTGGATATAGAATTCTTGGCTGCATATTTTTCTTGTTTAGTTCTCTGAATATATCAGGCCAGTTCTTTCTGGTCAGCCAGGTCTCTGCCAGTCTAATATTTCTACCATTGTATGTTATAGACCTCTTCTCCCGAGCTGCTTTCAGGATTTTCTCTTTGTCACTGAGACTGGTAAATATTACTATTAGATGATGGGATATGGACCTGTTTTTATTGATTTTGAGGGGGGTTCTCTGTGCCTCCTGGATTTTGATGCTTGTTCTTTTCACCAAATTAGAGATATTCTCTGCTATAGTTTGCTCCAATATACTTTCTGCCTCCCTCATTCTTTCTTCTTCTTCTGGGATCCCAATTATTCTAATTTCTTTCATCTTATGGTTTCACTTATCTCTTGAATCCTCTTTTTATTGTCCAATAGTTGTTTGTATCTCTTTTTCTCAGCTTCTTTATTCTCCATCATTTGGTCTTCTATGTCACTAATTCTGTCTCCTGCCTCATTTTTATCCTAGCAGTAAGAGGCTCCATTTTTTATTGCACCTCATTAATAGTTTTTTCAATTTCAACTTGGTTAGATTTTTGTTCCTTTATTTCTCCAGAAATGGATTTTATTTCTGCAGAAAGGGATTATCTAGTATCTTCCATGTTTTTTTCAAGCCCAGCTAGCACCTTGATAATTGTCATTCTGAACTGTAATTATGACACATTACTAATGTCTAAATTTAATGGGTCCCTAGACATCGTTACTACCTCTTGTTCTCTTTTTTTGAGGTTTTTCTACCTTGTCATTTTACCCAAATAAGATTAGATGATTGAGAGAACAAAATATTAACAGGGTAGCAACATCCTGGAAAAATATACAATAACCAAATCAGAAGAGGCTTGCAACTGGAGGGAGAAGAAAGGAAGGAAAGAATATATATATTAATTAGACTGGTGAATAGAACAGCACCACACACTTGATTTTGGATGTATTTTGGTCTGTTAGAAGAAACTGCCTTCCAAATTTTAAAGAAAGAAAAACCTTTATATATACAAAAATAAACATGATGAAGGGATGGAACATGACTGTAAAGATGAAAATTAAAAAAGATTCTAAAAAAGGAATTGATAAGTCAAGAAGTTGTCTGAAAAAAGAAAAGAAAAAAAAAGGAAAGTTGTGATTAGGTTGGAGCCTAGAATAAAGTTATGCTCTAGTTTTAGGGTATATTTTTATCTATTAGACAAAACTGTATCCCAAAATTTTAAAGAAAGAAAAACCTATATGTATACAAAAATAAGATTAAGCACAATGAAGGGATAGAATATGACTATAACAATGAAAATTGAAAAATATCTTTAAAAAGGTATCAATAAAATAGTTAGAAAACATTAAAATAGGGAAGAGGAAAAATTTAAAAATAGAATAAGAAAAAAATAAAATTAAAAAAACTTTGAAAGACTAAAGAATTATGGGGAAAAACATGGATTCTATATGCTGTATTTCTGTATCTCTGAAGTTTTGCAGCTCTTATTGATTGGTGGACTTGGTCCTGGCTGGATGTTCTTGTTAATCTTCTGGGGGAGGGGACTGCTGCAGTGATTCTCAAATGTCTTTGCCTGAGGTGGAATTGCACCACCTTGCCTGGGGCCAAGCTAAGTAATTTGCTTGTATTTGCTCTTGGTAGCTTTTGTTCCCTGAATGCCCTCTATCCAGCTCTGGAGACAGGAATGACAATGGCAGTCCCCCCATCTCTGTTGAGTCTGTAGGTGTTCAGAATAGTTTGATAGCTATCTAGCTGAATTCCTGGACCAATGGTATTTAGGTCTCCTACTCCTCCACCATCTTGCTCTTCCCTATTTTAATCCTACTCTTGTAGTTGTTTTTTTTTTTTTTTTAATATTAGTTACCTGGAAAATTTAAATATACTTATTTAAAAGTCATTTTTGGGTTGTTCTATTTGTGTCTTGTCAGTAGTACTTTTATACCTTCACTGTTGCATTTGTTGAATGTTTTTCTTTTTCTTGTGCAATTTGAAGACTTATCCTGAGGGGGAAAGTTTTCTTCATTGAGCTTGCTTTCTCCAAGAAGCTGTTGTGTGCATGCTTCCTTAAGACAAAGCCTGGTCTAGAGGCAGCTCTTCTGTTGCAGCTCAGTGGTCTTTGCCTAGGGTGAACTGGTAGGGATCATGTCAAAGCCAAAGCCTCAGGCCACTTACCCCAGAGATGACAAAATTTCCATGGCCCTGCTGTGGCTCAGAGGGCACCTGGGAAGCCAGCCTTCCAAGCTTTGTCACTTACTAGCTATAGACATTGGGAAAATTACTTCATGCTGTGCCTCAGCTTCCACATTTATGAAATGGGAATCTTAACTGTACCTGTCTTACTGAATCACTGTGAGAGTTAAGTCATTTACTGCTTGGACCAGAGTCTGTAATGTAGCCATTGAGAGGTGAGTTGTTTGGCTTATATTCTGTTGACTTGCCTCTCTGTCCCCTCCTGGAGTTCTGTAAATTTGTACCTTCAGCACACTGGGTGTCACTCACAACCCCCCACTCCCCACTAATTTGCAATCTTATTTCAGAGGGCAAATGTGTTCAGGTTTTCTGAATAAGGTTATATCTTTAAAAGAGCTTAAAGACTAACTTAGGAGGTGCCTACATGGCTTAGGTAATGATTTCAGGGTTGTGGTATTGGAGACCCTCTTCAGGCTCTGTGCTCAGCAAGGAGTCTCCCTCTCCCCCTCTCCCTCTGTCCTTCCCTGCCACTGATGAGCTCTCTCTCTCTGTCTCTCTAAACTAAATAAATAAATCTTTTAAAAAAGTTACTTAGAAAGGATGGGTGGAGATTATATTGTGAACCTCAGTTGTCTTCTCACATATAATTCCTAGTCATATATTGTATTTTAATTTTATTTTCCAAATAATTACAAATAATTTCTGTCTCCCTAAATTTTACCCATTCCAAATACCTAGCAAAAACATCAAATACACATTGGTTTCATTTACTTGATTAATAACACTGAGCTTGTTAAGGAAATAAGTGGCTTAAGTTTTTTGCTCAGTGAATAGGATATCTGTATTTCAGGAGCTAGACACAAGAAGATAAAACTAAATGTCAGACAAGTTTGGACTATGGTTTCCTGGGATTGAAGGTTGTTTTTGGTACAAAGCTTGTATGGATGTTTGTTCTATTTATTTATCTGGAACTCCAGAATTAATGGCTAAGAGCCTCTCCCAGAGGAGTCTTGGGCATTTTCCTGATGGCTAACTCTTTTCATAGGAACAGGGTAAGATAAATTCATAGCAGCCCACAGATAAACTGTTTCCACTTTTGAGCAGTGCAGAGAGCCCTACTTCCTGAAGTTTCCTCTTGATAGTTCATATAAGCATCAGTTAACCTGCATTGAATGCATTCTATGTTCCAGACTCTGGTCCAAGCAGTAAATAATTTAACTGTCACAGTGATTCAGTGATACAGGTACAGTTAAAATTCCAGTTTCATAGGTGTGGAAGCTGAGGCATAGCATGAGTTAACTTTCCCAATGTCTATAGCTAGTAAGTGACAAAGTTTGGAAGGCTGGCTTCCCAGGTGCCCTCTGAGCCACAGCAGGGCCATGGAAATTTTGTCATCTCTGGGGTGAGTGGCGTGAGGGATGTCTTGCTTTGATATTGCTCCTGGCTCTCTCAGAAACTCAAGTTGTCATTTGCCTGGGTTCTTTTGTCCTGACTGTGTGGGCCCCCTTCACGACCCAGCTAGTATGGGTGGGCCCTTGGTTTCAATGAGTTCAGGGTCCCTGGGAGTCAGGATTAGCCTGATATTTGTCATACACGTGGACACTTGCTGGGTTCCCAGAACTTCGAAGGGTTTGGTCTCAGCAGCTTCATCTTTTTCTCATGGATGTTTCCAGAGAAGCAGGGTGGGGATTTGGAGGTACAGAGTGGAGATCCCCCTTTCAGCTGTGGAAGTGGACTCCATGCTTTTCCCTGTGATGCTGGGATTCTCCCTTGAGAGCAAGTCTGTGATGTGTTCATGCCACTGGTGCCAGAGTTTCTTGGGCAATGAACACTTCTTTTTTTTTTTTTTTAAAGATTTTATTTATGTGACAGAGAGAAACACAGCCAGAGAGGGAACACAAGCAAGGGGAGTGAGAGAGGGAGAAGCAGGCTTTCTGCTGAGCAGGGAGCCCAATGTGGGACTCGATCCTGGGTCTCCGGGATCATGACCTGAGCCAAAGGCAGTGGCTTAACCAACTGAGCCACTCAGGTGCCCTGACAATGAACACTTCTGAATGTACACTGTGGGCTGGCAACCGTGCTGGGTACTGTCCATGCCTTGTCCCTGCTCCCCTGCTGTCAAGTTCACTCTGGTGTGAGCACTGCACTGTGCTCAGGCTTCTTGCACTCTCCACAGGTTGAGTGTCTAGAACCTGCCAATCCAGATACTTTCTTTGATTCATACAAGTCCATTTTATTAATTCTCGAGGGAAAGAGCAATTTCAGGTATTTCCAGTGAAATGGCATTTCCAAAGAAAGGGCAAGATTGCTTGTTTCTTCCAGCATGGAATGGGTATTATTTATGTTTGTCTTTTAAGTACCTGCCTGGAGGGAGTTAACCTACTGCAAGTTAGTAATAGTCATATTTTAAAATGGTAAAAAGGATTAAAAAGGGCGCCTGGGTGGCTCAGAGGGTTAAGCCTCTGCCTTCAGCTCAGGTCATGATCTCAGGGTCCTGGGATCAAGGCCCGCATCTGGCTCTCTGCTCAGCAGGGAGCCTGCTTCCTCCTCTCTCTCTGCCTGCCTCTCTGCCTACTTGTGATCTCTATCTATGCCAAATAAATAAATAAATAAATCTTAAAAAAGAAAGGATTAAAAAGACTGTTCAATTTACTTGCTTTCAGGAATGAAAACAAATTCTGGGATCATCTATTGAGGCTGAATAAGCCAGTTAGAGTCCTGCCATTTGCTCATGGGCACCCAGCAGCATTTCCTAGTGCTTCACATCACATGCCACCTCATGAAGAGAGAATGAAGACCAGCTCTGTGCTCAGTACAGAGCCCCAGTCTTGGACCAAGCAGGTGCTCAATAAATATGTTTGAAAGGAATGAATCTTAACAAATGACCTAGTGACACCTGAAGGTATTTTACATGAAACAATATTTTCCTCTAATGGTGATAAACCATCCAATTCTACCACATAGAAACTTACAGGTAGAAGGCTACCTACACCACACAGTAGTATTGTGGGTTGCCTTCCCAACTTCTGTTCCTACTCTGATCCCATGTCCCATTGACTGAACAGAGTAAGTCAGTGCATTCCAGAATTTTGCATGTAATTACGCATTTCTCCCTGCAGCAAGAGACTGCCTTTTTTTAAAAAAAGATTTATTTATTTATGTGGGTGTGAGAGAGAACATGAGTGGGAGGGGCAGATGGGGAGAGAGAGAGGGAGAGAGAATCTCAAGCAGACTCCTTGCTGAATGCTGAGCCCATCGAGGGACTTGAGGGACTTGATCTTACACCCCTGAGATCAGAGCCTGAGCCAAAACCAAGAGCCAGATGCTTAATCTACAAAGCCACCCAAGAGACTGCCTTTGAGGCAGCTAAATGTATCTTAGCAAATGAATTTTCTTTTGGGGAGAGTTTTGAGAATTGATTTGGAAGCTAGGATATTAGAGGATTTTCTAGGTACTTATGAGTTCTTGATCAAGTAAGTGACAGTTCTCGAGCTTCTTGTGTTTCCCCTTGTTTCTGCTCTCAGAATGTTTATCTGAGATCACACTCTACCACATGGGGAAGCTGATTCTCCTAGGGAGAGTTTTCTGGAACCAAGAGCGGGCAACTTGTTGCAGCCTGTGAGAGACCCTGAGCCAGAGGACACAGGCATACTGTGCCTGCATTTCTGTTCACAGAAACTGAGAGTTCGAATATGCTCTTTTAAAATGCTGAATTTGTGACGATTTGGAATATCACAGGAATAGCGTACAGATCTTAGGAGAGGTGTGGTGGTGGTGAGTTCTAGGAGAGCTAAAGCAAGGATATGCCAAAAAAAGAGTAGCAAATTCAAATGCTATGGCCTAAGATGTTTTCAGAAAACAGGGTGTGTTCAATGTGGCTTTTGATGAATGAAGGTAGTGGACACATTGGAAGGTGAACCTGAGAAGGAGTTTGCTGCTGGGTTATAAAAGGCCTTACATAACATACTGAGAGGTTCGGTCTGTGTCCTGGAATCTTTGGGAAACTATCAAAACATTTTGGGCTGGATGTGGCGCCTGGGTGGCTCAGTTGGTTAAGCGACTGCCTTTGGCTCAGGTCATGATCCCAGAGACCCGGGATCGAGCCCCACATCGGGCTCCCTGCTCGTTGGGAAGCCTGCTTCTCCCTCTCTCACTCCCCCTGCTTGTGTTCCCTCTCTGTCTGTGTTTCTCTCTGTCAAATAAATAAATAAAAAATCTTAAAAAAACCCAAAAACAAACCCCAAAAAACCCCAAAACATTTTAGGCTGCGAAGGGAAAGAATCAGACTTTTATTTAAGAGAAAACATGGCACTGATGTGATCAATGGAAGTGGGAGACCAGTCCAGTTGATGGCTTAAGAGAGATGCACTATGAGATTCTTGCCACAGCTTTTTCCCTATAAATTGTGCCACCCCCTAAGTCTGAGGTGATTGATAAAAGGGCACTCCATAAGTCTTCAAATCATGGTACTTCCCACAGAACAGCATTCAGGAAAAGGAATCCAATGTCTAGAGTCAATTTTGTAAGGATGCATTGCTATTACTCAAGGTAGAAAAAATTCAGCATATTAACCTAGTAGCAGGTTAATTACCAGTAGCTGCCTGGTTTGCCCAAAGAGGCTGTGCTGACAGACCGGGTGTCTGGAAGAGCCATAGTGAGTGGAGGCCATGCATTGGGCCAATCCAACGAGCAGTCCTCCTCCTGCCACCATGGCTGCTGCATTAATGGGCCACCTTCCAGGCACTGGGTTGGAGATGGAGACTGACATCTCCGGGGTGAGTTATCTGTCCACCTATTGTTTTCTCCTCTGAAACACATGCTCTCTGGTGGGCATTATGCGAACAAAAAGACCCATGTACTTGTGTCCTGAAGTCCTAAGGGCCCATCCTTATGACTTATGTGTAGTACCATAAGTGTATTTTGTCTTCCATATTATTTTTTTAACACTTTCTTTTATCTAGCTTCCTTTATTGTAAGACTACAGTATATGATACAGATAATACATAAAACATGTATTCATCAACTTTTTATGTTATCACTTAGGAAGCCATCTTAGAAAGCAGGCGTCAGAGGCAGGGAGATTGAGGCAGGGATAGAAGTACATTCAATAAAATGTTTATTAGTGAACTGGTTATTCCTGAGGGCACCTGGAATGGAACCCTCTGAGATTCTTTTGTCTGGAGGGGAAGGCAATTATCTCAGATTGAGAGTTTTTCCTGGGGGTGCGAACATCTTGGGCCTGCTGTTGCTGCACTGGCTTCCAAGGCTTTTGGGGATCTCAGACAGAAAAGAGAGGGACACTGTAGCTCGGGCTGGAAATGGGATGTGGTCTGTGCTACGGGAGCTGTGAGTGAAATCCGAGGGGGGTCGAGAGGGTGTGATGTGGGCTCAGGAAACACTTGTACTTCTCTTCTGTGCATGTATGCCTGTTTTCACTCCGTTCTTTATTTGTGAGGAGAATGAAGAAAAACAAACTGTATTTGATTCTCTGTGCTTATATATCTTTCTGGCTGAGTAAAACTATTTTAAGATTTGCTATGAACTCTGTCAGTGATCAGGCATCATAGCACAAACTGGTTTAGATACCTACAGCTTCACTCCCTCATTCTTTCCCCAGGGATGATGGAGTGTGTTAATAAAGAGCAGGGGTTCTGGAGCAGGAATGCTTGGGTTTGAATTGTGGCTCTCACACTGCTTAGGTGTTCCATCTCATGCAAACTAATTGAGATCACTGGGCCTCAGTGCATTCACCTTATAGAGCTGTGTGAGGATTAAATGAGTAATGCCATATGATGCCTTTCCACTTGTGCTGGGCACAGACTAAGCTTTCCATACCTGGCTTGTAGGCCATGTTTCCTCTCAAATTCCTTCCACATTTACTTGCTGAGTCCTTCTATTTCTTTCCCAAGCACCCCTCCCCCCAAGTGCCATTGCAATGGCCCCTGTTTTCTGTTCTGTGTCTTACCTTTTAAGCTTTTCTGTTTTGGTCTCCTCATCCTTTTGGTCAATCAACCAGTTGGTGAGTATTTACTGAGACTGTGTGCCCCAATGCCTCATGAGGTATGGTAGAAGATACAGAAGAAATGTAACTCTTGGTTACTGCCTTTCAAGAGAACTTTCTTCTTGAGGAGATGAGATTTCCAACAACAAATATTACATAAAACATAAAGAACATTCTGAGCTCCTATGTTATAGGGGTTTCAGGGAAGAAGGTTCAATACACACAGAAACACTTTTGGAAAAGGTGAAACTTTCTTTGGAACTGGACAGGTGAGTATAATTTAGCTCAGTACAGAGAAAGCTGGAGAATGGTCCAGAGCAACATTGTCTGCATTTCTCATGGTTGGGTTCTGGACATATGTCAGTACTCCTGAGGTTGTGCAAGCTTGGTATATTGAGCTCTTCAGGGTAGTAACTGAGGTTCACTGGGCCTTAATAGATCTAAATTTTCTTCTTGCCACTGCTTAAATTCCTCTAAAAATATTCCAGCTTGGCTGGTGAGACTTCAGGTTTTTGATTCCTGTGCACTTTCTTGTGGCTATGTGGATGGAATTATCTAAACTCATAATCTTGACTCCTGGATTTTTGAGATGGCATCTTTCTAGTTTTGTTTTTGATAATTTACTTCTAATTCATTCTTTCAGTCATGTCATTTTTATTTTGACTATAAAACCACTTATTGGAGATAAAAGTGCTCCAATCTTATCTTTTTTTCCCTGTATGCCAAAAAAATATAATTAAGAAAAAAGGAATTTATTCTTTTCTTATGTAGTAGTTTTCTCACCAGGGAATGGTGTGTATGTGTGTCTGTGTGTGTGTGTGTGTGTGTGTGTGTGTGTGTGAGACAGAGAGAGAGAGAGAGAGAGAGAGAGAGAGAGAGAGAGAGAGACAAAGAGAGAGAGACACAGATTGAGAGGGAGAGACTAAGTTCACCTGATGAACAAGAGAACCAGTTAAACTGACATGGCTTCTAGAAGGGCTTTTGTTATTGAGCTGCAGAGTCTGGGCAGGACCTCTGGAGCAGGTGGGAACAGTATGGCTGAGAACTTGGCCTCCAGCATCCCTGACACACCATGATTGTGGACCCTTAGAGCTCCAAGGTTTTAAAAATCTGGAGTAGTCAGTTTTAAGGACCCTGTAATAGACGAAGGCATAAAGCTCCCACTTCAATCCTTGTTCCTTCTTTATCTCAGTTTTTACTTCTCTTCACATCTCTTTGTCTCCTCTCTTATTAGAAAGCCATAAGGCATTTTGGAAAGATCTGTTTTAGTCTCCTTAGCCCATATTTCAACAGAGCACTATTTTCCTGGGTTGCTCTCAGATGGCCCATTTTTCCTTCTAGTCATATGTCCCTATCCTGGAGCTGCCTCAAATCTTCAGGTGCCATTCATTACTGGATTCCTGATCCAGAACACTGCCCAATGCATGAGGGTGTCTCAGAGTCACAGGCAGCACTGCCTCCTTCCACCATACTTCTGTGTTAAGTGTTCAAGGACAGCTACAGGCATCTAGTCAAAGGCCTCAATGAATTCACTGTGGAAAAATAGAAAAGACAGAGATAAAATGCAACATATTTCAGGAAAACAGGTCAAACAGTGGGTGTCGAAAAAAAATGAAAAGACAAAAACAGAAACAAAAAACAAGGGCAATCTTCCAGGCTCTGCTCCTTGTCTGGCTTTCTGAGAATTTGGCTGACCTTGGCAGGCAGGTGTGCGATTACAGTGTCTAGATTTCACTGTTTCTCCCAGATGTTACCATGTTGCTGCGGGAAGTTCCATCTGAGGTAAAGCTTTCTTTTCTTTCTTTCTTTCTTTTTTTTTTTGGTTATGTATTTTTTATTTTATTTTTTCAGTGTTCCAAGATTCATTGTTTATGCCCCACACCAATTTCATTTGGCAATGTTTACATGGTCAGGGAGTTCTTCAAACTCCTCTGGTAAAGGTGAAAGACATGTTGGTAGTCTGTTCTAATGAATTCTGTGCCTTTGGATGGGTTGCACTTGGCCTCAGTTACCCTCGTCCTACAATGGAGGATTTGAATAGATGATCTTGAAATTCCTTCCTCACTTTAGAATGCTTGATTTTATGAAGCTATTGCTCTGTGTTTTCTGCAGTAGCATCCCATACCAGGAAAGCCATAGGCATTAAAGGAGCAAGTCCATGTGACAGCTTGTGTTGGAAGTCAGTTTAATAAACAAAGGGCTTGGAGGAGTCAGTCAGTGAAAATCCTTTCCTGCAGTTCTTTCTTTGGGCTCTCTTGCCCTTCCTTTCCTAACATCTCTGGGGGCCAAAACAGTCTACAATTCTAAACTTTAAAAATTTTCTTTAAGTCATGACTTGCTGACACTCCTCCCCCCCTTTAAATTTATTTGACACAGAGAGTCAGGCAGAGGAAGAGGGGGAAAGGAAACACGCTCGGGTGGGAGCCTGATGTGGAACTTGATCCCAGGACCCTGGGATCATCACCTGAGCTGAAGGCAGAGGCTTAACTCTCTGAGCCACCAGGCACCCAACACTTCCCATTTTAAAGCAGCTGTAGTAGAGTTTTCCCACAAGATCTTCAAAAGTAGAGCTTAGCTGGTTAAGACTGCTTTATAGATAGAAGAGATGGTGACTGAGGACAGGGCTGACCCTGGGATCAGGATGTTGAAAAATGACAAAACAGAGATATCTGGATGCAACCTATGAAGTCATCACCCTTTTCTAGAGCTGAGAAAGGTTCTTCTGAAATAATAGGTTTCCTGGAGGGCAAATTTACATGATGAGACACGTTCCTGTGTGCTCTGCCAACTACCATTCAAAAATGATAAATTATACTTGCTATCTACTGCAGCAACTGAACTTGAGGGGGAGGAAGACCACAGATTCCACCATTCTTTGGGGAGACAAGGGCCATCAGCCATCTTCCACCTTTGTTTTTCCCACAGAGATAATAAGTAATCTCGCACTATTCCCCCTATTCCTCCCTTACCTCCTGCTTCAGAGGGCTAGAGATATTGTGTTAATAACACTGAGTGAAGTGCTTGTGTCAACTCAGAAGTAGAGTGGTGTTTGAGAGTGGATTAAGATCTAGTTTAATCCAATCTCAATAAAATCTCATTGACTGTCTTTTCTAGTTGATTTTGGACAAGCCTCTCCCAGATCTGCTTATGGTGCTGGTAGGTGCAGTTGCCTCTGAGACTTTCTCCATATGAGATATTTCCTGTCCATTCTGCTTCCTTGAAGGACTTGATTGTATTTCTTTCATGTCTAGGTGGGCTTGGCCAACTTGGCAGAGAACAGAGGTCTGCTTGCTGGCCTGTGATGAGTGACAACTGCACATTTCACCCATGACAGGGGGTGGAGCAGGAGAGGGAGCACAAGACATGTACAAGATGCTGGGGCATCTTGGGGATTTGCATCATTGCCTTGTCTTTTGTTCTGTCTTTTGTCCTCCAAGGGTGAAACCACATTGAAAGAAATCTGAAACTGATGGTTCCAGCAGAGTGAAATGGGTGTGAGAACAAGTTTACTCCACACATAAAACATTTTAGGGGGAGAGAATTATGCTGAAAATTTGTCTTGATTTGGGGAACTGAGGTAAGAACTTTATAATCCTCCCTTCAACCTCACAAAAACTTTCAGAAATGCGCCCAAACTTAAGGCAAAGTTGAATAGCTTGCAGGCATGTTATTTCTTACTGCAATTTCAGTGAAAGCTATTCACTTGATTTTTTGTTATGCCAGGAACATAGAGCTTGGATGTGTGAAACTGAATAAAGGAAACCATTTAAAATGGCATCCAGAGGCCGCAAGAGGGAGTGCTCAGTCTGTCCATTGTAGACCCCAGCAGGAAGAGGTGCATCTTGCATTGCCAGCAGGAAGAAGCCTACTTTATTACCTCAGGAACCGAAAGAAGAATTTCTCCCAGTCCAGTGACAGGATCAGCCAATAAGAAAACACGACAACTCAGCCAATGAGAAATCTTCACCACCTGGAACTTTCCCTTTCTTCCAATGGATTTCCATTCAAAGTACCACCTCCCAACTTCCTCCTGTTCTCTTTTATGATGTTCCTCTCCAGGGCACCTGGATGGCTCAGTTAGTGAAGAGTGGTTTCAGCTGAGGTCATGATCCCCTGAATCAAGGGTTTTGAGCTCTGTGCTCAGTGGGGAGCCTGCTTGAAGATTATCTACCTCTGCCCCTCATGAGCACTTTCTCTCTCTCTAAAATAAATAATCTTTAAAAAAATAATGTGTTTTTTTTCCTTTGTTTTCTGGACTTGCCTATGGCTTGCCATAGCTTGCATGTCCCAAATTGCTATTCCTGTACTTTTCCCAAATAAGCCCATTTTGCTGGTAAAACTACTGGTCATTTTACTTTTGAAGTCCAGAGGTGAAGAAATCATAATCAGGACAAAGAAATGGAACAGGAAGCAGCAGAGTACCTTAACTTCTTCACAGTCTTTTAATGTTCTTATAGGAATGTCTTGGTTGAGAAAGATAATGTTCTTGACATCATGAGAATGCAAACATACCATCACCAGACTCAAAGTCTCAGGCTTTGGTGTTGAGTCCTGGCCTGGGCACTTTGCGCCCTGCCAAACAGAGACCATTCTGAGGATGTTATGTGATCTGCCTCTCATGCAGGATTGTTGTGCAGGCTGTGATGGTTTATGCTATCCGAGCAAGCATATTAGTATTGTTTTCCTAAATCACAAAAACATTTTACTTTTGCTAGGTCTCACAAGAATTTTTTTTTGGCTAAAATTCTGAAATGGTGCCACAGTATTTACCAGTAGTTGTTGGGTTGCTGTTTAATAGCAGTTTCTCCACAGCCCAAGCTTGTTTTTGGATAATACAAGGAAAAACATTTCAGTGTAATTTTCTCCAAAGTTAAGAAATTTTTTCCCTTCTTTGTTTATTCATGTTGTTCTACTAACTCACCCATAAGTTCCAAGGGATTTACAATGTAATTTGAATGGTTTTTATCATATTACATGTGTTATATACACGATTTAAAATGATCATTCTTAATGAAATACAAAGGTAAATGGATTTTAAAAACTTATCTGCTATTTTGGATCTTCTAAGTCTTTACCTATTGCCCACTACTTGGACTATTTAAAGTTGGTTTGAAGTCACTACATTATGCCTGAAAATTGATGTTTTTTAAAATTTTTTTTCTATAAAATCAAGATAAAGAAAGACATTATGCAAATTAGAGTCTTTGGGTTTTTCAGATAGTTTTAAAATAATCACAATTATGATTCCTAATTATATATTTCTCATCAGAAATTAAAAAACATTTATTTGGAGTTGGGGATTCATGAAATTGAAGTTAAGAAAATGAAATTAACTTGGTGACTCTGGGCAGATTTTTCTTCTTAAAACCCGGAGGGAGAATTACATTAGTGGGTTGTAAAATACAGTGGGAGGGATGACTAGTTCATGTCCTTTCCACATATGAGAAGACTGTGTCAACTTGGTTTATGAAAGTACTGGAAGACAGACACACCAACTTCCCACCTGGGAAGTTGCATAATCATTAGCTACCTGTAGGTGCTTGTTTGTTTTTCAGTACCTTATCCCCTAAACCTCCCTGTAATTTTTGCAAACTCCCTTCTGTGATTCTTCCAGAATGATCTCCCCATTCATTTAGCAGGGAAAATTGCTTGATAAATTCCAAAATTCCCAATGACCTTTTTCAGGCTACATATATTAATTGGGGCTTAGAAAAAGAAACCAGGTGGAACTACATCTCTATCCAAATTCTAGAAGTTTTTATCTGGATAAACAGAAAGAATGCCAACATGTAATTTCTAATTCGGCTTTATCCCAAGAACCTTTTTTCCTGCCATAAATACTTTGACCTTTCCACCCCTATCTAGGAAGCTCAAGAGCTACACATTTACTCTGGGGCACATCTTTTGGAATCAAGGTTCAGAGAACAGGCAAAGGGTGAAGGCTCATAAATTTAGATTAGCCTTTTAAAGTGGTTGCTGTCAGCCACTCAGACAGGGATTACTCACCATTCTCTGGAAGTTTTGGTGCTTCTTCCTGCTGCCTGCTGTGCAACATTTACTTTCTGTCATAGTGGCAGAGATGGAAATGTGGGCTATGATCTGTAAGTGTCTCCTTGGCTTTCCAGTGAAATCCTACGCGTGGCTATCTGTAAAACCCACACAATCTGTGGAAGACAGTATAGTTTTGGCAAACTCTGTTCTCATATATTTAGTGTTAATTTTTTAAACAGTTTTTTTTTCTTTCCTTAGCATTTCTGGATTTTCTGTTTACTGTTTGTTCTCAATTGCCTGCATCTGTTAATCTGGGAGAGAGAAGGAAAGCTAGAATTTGAAAGTCTGAAAACTGGTCAAATTGGTCAAACTTACAGATAAAAATTCCAGGATGGAAAGATCCCATGGCATCATGCAGGAAAAATACTGCATCTCTGGAGGAAAACCCTCAATTTCCTGTACACAGGGTGACAGAAGACAATGAGGGCAACAAAGACTGCTGGAAGCCTTTTGTTGGCCCTTGGTGGCTCACTAATCCAATCCAAGAGTTTAGACAAGTCATTCTCAAAGTGGTGTACAAATTAGGAACAGCAGAGTTGATGATAAGTAACAACTTGTTTTTATTTCATTTCTTTAACTCTCTGTAAGGCTGAGGAAATAAGAGAATTTTGGAGATGGTAAATATTGTGTTCTCATTTTCAAGATCGTACAGGATATGAAAATTAGCATGTCAAGATGGCAGCTAGATTTATCCTTTTATATGTCATAATGTATATAAATGTTGAATCTCTATATTATACCCTGAAACTAATATATGTCAACTATACATCAATAAAAATATCAGCATGTCAACAGCATTAGCATTGGAAGCATTCTGTAATGGTGAAAAGAATGTTACATTAGGTGGGAAGCTGTTTATTTCCAAAAATTCTAAAGAGAAAAATGTAACACTTCCTTGTCAAAATTCATTTTTCCTCCTACAACTTTTATGTTTTCTGTTTGCAAACATCATTTATATATGAACCTGTGATTTCTGTAGACCAGATATACCTGATATGCAGCACATTTCCCTGTGAGTTGTAGTTAAGTTATACTGCTTTTGTGGGGCCTTGAGTATACCAGAATACACATGCAGTTCCTGGAGCCTGCCTTCCATCTTCAAGCTTTCATGGGCTCAAGTTCAACAACTGGCAATTCTGCTTTTAAAGCAGGAGGCTTTTCTGAGATAAGATTTATTCTCTTTAAAAAAAAAAGCAATAAGCCATGCACCCTACATCCCATTCTGCTCTGCTGGCTCCACACCCCCACCTGTCAATGCCCAAACTGGCCACCATTCAGCTTCTTACATGTAAGAAGGTGGTACTTAGTGGAGAGCAAAGACTTTGAAGTAAGTAGGAGTGGGAATGGCTCTGCAAAAAGTGGGTGCCATGGCCAAACCAGATTGTATCATCTCTTCTGATGGCAAACACCTCACCGTAATCATTGAGAACACTTTGAAAATAGCATAGTTTTCATGTGATCTGGAAGGGAAGTTTGAAGAAACTACAGCTGATGGCAGAAAAACTCAAACTGTCTGCAACTTCCCAGATGGTGCAGTGGTTCAACATCAGGAATGGAATGGAAAAGAAAGCACAATAATATGAAAATTGGAAGATGGGAAAGTAATGATGGAATGTGTCATGAACAACATCACCTGTGCTTGGATATATGAACAAGTAGAGTAGAAATTCCATCATCCTTTTGGACAGGAATTAGCTGTCAGGATGAAAGAGCTTAGTTCAGTGAGTAAATCTCTATATTGCTTCCCCCCCACCTTTACTATGTCCAATTATTTTTATGACAAACATTTTACATGCAACTACTTCAAAGTGTTGATTTAATTAGGATCATCCCTTTGGTTAGGAAATAAATGTGTTTGTGCTAAAAAAGAAAAAAAAAGAGAAAAAAAACCCTCTTAAAATGTTGTCACCCTTCAAGGTCCAGTCCATTCATTAGTGCAACAATCCTAAAATTTATATGGAACCAAAAAAGACCCTGAATCAGTAAGGAATTGCTGAAGAAGAAAAACAAAGCTGGGGGCATCTCGTTACCTGACTTCAGGCTTTATTACAAAGCTGTGATCACCAAGACAGTGTGGTACTGGCACAGAAACAGAGAAATAGACCAATGGAAGAGAGTAGAGAGTCCAGATATAGACCCACAAATCTATGGGCAAATCATCCTCAGCAAAGCAGGAAAAACTATCCAGTGAAAAAAGACAGTCTCTTCAATAAATGGTGCTGGGAAAATTGAACAGCTACATATAGAAGAATGAAACTAGACCATTTTCTTACACCACACGCAAACGCAAACTCGAAATGGATGAAAGACCTCAATGTGAGGCAGGAATCCATCAAAATCCTGGAAAAGAACATAGGCAGTAACCTCTTTGACATTTACGATAGCAACTTCTTTCAAGACGTGTCTCCAAAGGCCAAGGAGACAAAAGCAAAAATGAACTTCTGGGACTTCATCAAAATAAAAAGCCTCTACACAGCAAAGGAAACAGTCAACAAAACAAAGAGGCAACCCACAGAATGGGAGAAGATATTTGCAAATGACACTACAGACAAAGGGCTGGTATCCAAGATCTATAAAGAACTACTCAAACTCAACATCCAAAAAGAAGATGAACACATCAAAAAATGGGCAAGAGACATGAAGAGGCACTTCTCCATAGAAGATATACAA